>DWBA01000930.1:0-11642 GCA_018236825.1 Apodemia zela
TTTGATGCGGTTTTTTTAATAGATAGAGTGATTCAAGAGGAAGGTTTATATGTATATATTGTACTCGTGCGAAGCCGAGGCGGGTCGCTAGTATAATATAAAGATGTAAATTGTGAATAGGTACCTACCAGTGCCTTAAGGTAAAATAATCCTTGGCAGTAGCAGATAAACTAAATTATATTACGACTAAAATGAATAAATTATTAAATGTATATCTAAAAGGCTGACATTATGAATGTAATGCAGAGCTACTTGATGTCTACTAACGACATATTTGCCGCGTCGGTGCCGCCATCTTACCCTAGTCTCAAGTGCTTTCTTTGGCCTGAGTGTTGCCTTTTTAATGATATTTTTATACGAAATGTTCAATTAGGGACACAGAAACATTACTTAACGCTATATTTTTGCAAATTTCAGTACTTTTAATACATTTCCCCGTGTTGGTTCGTGCTCCTTTGAAGAATATACCAACTGCCATACTGCCAGGCATGTCGTAAAAGGCGACTAATTGGCTATGTGAGCCACTGTCATCGTGGCTACTAGGTGGTAGAGTTCAGCTTTGTCTCGCCCGGGACTGGTACCACCCCATTACCTATACCTGCCGCAATAGCGTCAGAGCTTGTCACTGTCGTGTTCCGGTATGGAAGGTGAGGTAGCCGGTAAACTTATGCATGTGGCATTAAGACCACGCTACAAGAGACAATAGTTTTAGTGCATGTCACTTTCGTATTCTAGTTTGCATCATAAGCTAGCTAATAAATGTATACTGATGACATCAAGCGGTGGTGGTCTCTTACCATTAGAACAGCTGCTTCTTTTGGGTGCATTTAAGAAAAAATAAAAGTGAACTTTGATACTTAAGTTAGTCGCAAATCTCCCTACACTATAGTCAATTTGAATTTACAGCATAAAATTAGTCGATAAATCTCCCTTTAGTTTAGTGTGAAGGGATATATTCGAGATGTTTATTCCAGTATTTCTATACACACATCAGATTTATGTCGATAAAAATTAAAACTATTTAATATTTTGCTACATTGAACGACTACAACTTCTTACTTCTGTAGCGGGTAGTAAAAAAAGGTGTGTAACCTTTTTTTACTACCCGCTCAAAAAAAATCCAAAAGTCCTGCGAAACTGTTGTATTTTTACGATGTGGTCAGAGTGCATGTATGTAAATAGGTGTATATGTAAACCTCTCATAACTTTTGAACGGCTTGGCCTATTGAAACTCGATTAGCGGCATTCGATTGCGTTTTACCAAACTTGGATTTTCTAAAAATTCAAACCGATTCGATCTAGTGGATTTTGAGAAATTCTCAAAAAATGTTGCCGAAACAATATTTTGAAATGTAACTTCCAAATTAATGTACTGATTCATTTTAAAATCTAATCATGTTCTTTTACTTACAAAATTTCCTCGAACACCGCAAATGAGATCAAAATTGGTTGATTCATTCGATAGCTGTATAGTTCTAGAATTTTTTTTGAAAAAAAAAGTGTTGTTTCGACTCAATTTCGACATTTTTCAATCAATCGATTTTGAGCTAAATGCAACATTTTTACATTACAATTAATTTATTACATTACAACAAAAAACTATTTTGAATGTCGTTAGAAATATCAAAATCACTCATCACGTTTAAAAGTTACAGATTTTCAACAAATGTCTGATTTTTGGTCATAAAAAATCTATCCTTAGATATATTTTTGATTGCTTTCAGATTAAAATATCTCAACTTAGTGAGAAGTTTCGGATGGCCTGCAGGGTCAACCGGTTTACAGATTTTTTGTTTAATAATCTGTAAATATTTGTTCCAGCCAAACAGCCTTCCCTACGAAAGTGTAACAATATTTTGTCCATCGGAGCGCGCGGACCTCGTGGACCTGGTGACGTCGGAGGATGTCCTACTCGATCTCACACAACCATTGTACCTGAACTTTACTCACGAGGCGATCGTTGACCGCTTAGAGCGGCACTATGAAGCACACGACAAGATCACTGGTGACGTTTACTCTTGCGACCAACCACCAACGGATGCCGACGCTGATGAGTATGACTTTTTATAAACTTCTTATTAAAAATTAATAGTGAATCATGAGGCCTGAGTTTCCACTTCCAGGTAGAGCAAAACAATGTTATTGGGATCAATTTTATGAAGATTTTCTCTTTTTCTGGATTCCCTTAGACACCAAAGATGATAATGGTGTGTAATAAAACACCATGTAGCAGGATTCTAATGCCACACGCTTAAGTTTACCGTTTACCTTACCCTCCTAACCAGAACATTATGTGCGACAAGCAATGACGCCGTTGCGGCAGTAAAAGGGTTTCGCGGTTTTACCGAACCCGGCCAAGACGTGGCGGAACTCTACTAGAGTGAATCGTTCATCGCGACACGAATATCCAACCGATCGCCTTTTACAAACTGCCTGACAGAATGGCAGATAGTCTATTCTTCAAATGTGTCTTGGACTTCTTCTCGTCTCAGTACTTAATAAACACAGAAATATGCAAGGTAAGACGGGGACCATGACTTAGGATAGTGCCTTGACTATCCTAAGTCATGGTCATACTTAGACCAAGGGCCAAAAATCAGTATAGACCATCATACATTTTTTAATACCAAATATAATTTAACCATAAATGCTGGTTATTTATGATAGCCCAAACACCTTCCAAAACTTAAAAATACAAACATCAGTTTTCCCAACCCGAATGATACCCGGGAATAGTCATTATTTGATCTGGACGTGTAAATAAATTTAGAAATAAATATATATGTAATAACTAAATAATATGATATTTTTTTCAGTTTGCCACAAGACGTGGAGTTAGTTCGTCTCCAACCGGAGCACATGAAGGCAGTTCACGATCTTTACCCGGCGAGCGACATTGAATGTCGTGAAGTTTTTGAAAAGCTTGTCGGGGAATTGCCTGCGTACGGTATATTCGTTGAGGGACAATTAGCAGCATGGATGGTGCAGTCTTATTACGGTGCCATGTTTTCGATGCAAACACGGCCTGAGTTCCGCCGGAAAGGCTATGGGATATACTTAGCAAGGCGTCTTACCAAAGAAGTGGCTGCCAGGGGCTATAAGCCGTTTGTTGTGATTCGTCCGGAGAACGACGCGTCTCGTTCGTTGTACTGCAAATTAGGGTTCGAGAAACGTTTCCGCACGGTACGCGCCGTTCTACGTCCCCGCTAAAGATTTAAAGTTAATCACTAGCAGATTTTATTTTTTTAAGACTTTTGAATCAATTTAGCTTGCGATCTTTGATCGTTTAGAAAATCTTAGAACTTAGAAGCTAAAACAGGGAAAAAGCTAGTGCTCTCTATGTAATCTTAGTTCATTGAAACTGGCCATATTCAATCTGAGGCTTGCGGACTGCATGTCACCCTTCGAGCTTTTATGAAATGTCAACTAATTCACCAAGATAGGGATTTCATAGCCAAAATTATTTTTCCTGACTGTTTCTCAAGTAGTATCCCAATACTCGACCTATATTTAAACTGAAAAAACTCGTCTACTCGTCGAAAAAGTAGTCTATTATAAACATGCACTTAAAATAAATATATTTTAGTGTTGTTTTATTTTTATACTTTGTGAGTGAATTTTATTTTATCTGCCTAGCATTATTTTATTATTTTCTTTTAAACAGTTGTGGTCCGCTTAAAATATGTATTATGACTACGTATTGGCCCCGTAAGAAAGGTTGACTAGTTGGCTGGGCTAACTTCTGCAAAAATTAACGTTTGTTTTGAACACTCCAATCATTGTTATGCTAATAAATTAAACTGTTTATTTTAGTCTACATACATGAGAGCTCTAGCTATTGTGTTTTAGTGCAAGCCTAGTTAATAATCTCAAAGATTCTAACTATAGTCAAGAATTATTTGAACCTTGCGCCGAACTGTTCTTTTAATTGAGTAGTACCTATTCGAAAAAAAATAACAGATATTTAAGTTAACTCGAAAATTCACAAGGCTCTGAAGATTTCTTGACTAAGTTAGCTTGTGCCATTTAGGCAAACGCTTCATTACAACCGATTAATCGAGCCAAACAGTTCCCAGTCTCGGAGTTTATAAAACTATTGAGACCAGTAGTACCAACGTTCAAACGTGTTACATCAATTAGGTACTGAAGTATTCGTTTTAAAAGGCCTCTTAAAAGCCACTTGAATGAGAAAGAATTTAATAAGGCTACGTTAATACATCTGAACATCCGTAGCTCTTAATTTATAATCAGTACCTGTGTTAACTTTTTAAATCATAAAAGTGGCAAGGTAAATAGAATGCTGCCGCAGCGTTATTACCTACTTATCTTTACAGTAACGCATTTCTTATATTATTAATTATGTTCAATGTAAACAAAACTAATTAGTTTTTATTTATTTACTTAGTTTTATTGTACAATTGGCATAATTGCCCGATTAAGAGAATGCCCGTTCCGACGTAATTTTTCTCATTTGACGTGTAAATTGAATGATTTACGTGGCATTAAGACCTCGCCACAAGATAGCAACGCACCATTAACATCTTTGGTGTCTATAGGCGATGGTTGACTCTTTCCATCGGGTGACCCATCTGCTTGTTTGCTATCTTATAATATAAAAAAAAATGATAAAACCTTTTTTAAAAAGCTTTACTCCAACATACTTTTAACAAACATATAATTAGCGACGCCTCTATATTAATCACTTAGTCAGTCAGACGGAGGAAATAGGTATAGGTAACTAGAGTATACGGGATCCAACATTGGGGCAATATTTCCAAACATAAATTATAATTCTGTGAAATAAATTAGTTTACCAGATATTTTCTAATATAAATAATAATTTGAGATTGTACACAACAAATGATATGGGCGAAAACAACAAAAACAGTTTGAAAAGCGAGTTTATCACTAATAAGAGATATCCTACAGCTAACCCAAGGCAGAGAAACAAAATGTTAAATTACTGGTAAAAACTGGTAGACTATGTCCAATATTAATTAAAACAAAAATATAAACATCAGTGAAATCAAAATAAAGAAGAAACTTGGTTGTTTTGATCAGAGGATAAGTAATTTAAGGATAAATAATTGTGTTTTAAAAGAGTAGAGCGAATTACCTACTCTGGTTGTAAAATATATGTACCCGTATAATGCCAGTATGATGCAATTTCATTAAAAAGTTGGTCAAAATAAAAATTATTATACCTAATCAATACATATAATTTTATACATTTGTTTAATTAGGAACTTGTAACTTTTTATAGTAAAATGAGGTGCGTTAAGAAAATCAGTAGCCATACTGATTACCTATTAAAATAAAATACGTATGTTTTCAATTGTGAATTTATTTATTTAATTTAATTATAATTAATATTTTATAAAAAAATGCCTGCCAGTAGTGGCCAAATATTGGAAACTATCAAATTATGTAGCACCTACGCATGTACAATATTTATTGCAATAAACGATTGATTAATTTATGTACCCTGTAAATAGAAATACTCATAGGAAAATTCAATATTTGTCATTCAAAAGTCAAAGTTGAGTTGTGAAATATATTCTATGAGAAAATTATTTAAATGCGTTGCTGTAAATTAGTAAAAATATAAAAATAAACTGACAGTCACTTCACTAAATTTGCACAATTTCGAAAACTCTAGCACTTTGACTCATGAAAAGCTTAAAATCCTAATGAAAATAAGCGTCTTACAATGTCTACTAATAATAAAGTCACAAACTGTACTACATTAACACGTTACTATCTTCGCAAATATAAATTTTTATATTCAGCCACTTTGTATACAGGGTATCGTTGGTGGATGAAACGAAGCAAATCAATGGTGACCAGTATTAACATCAAAAAATTGTACTGCGATGTACATTTTTTAATGTTAACATTTAATTACTACGCAAAAATAAATGAATGGAACTTTTTTTGTTTACCAATTTTGATTTGGGCATGACTAGGTGGTAGAGTTCTGCACTGTCTATCCCGGGCCTGGTACCAATGCCTTTCCTATTCCTGCCGCAATAGCGTCAGTGCTTGTCACTGTCGTGTTCCGGCTTGGAGGGTAAAGAAGCTGGTAAACATATGCATGTGGCATTAAGACCCCGCCACAAGGATAGCAACGCACAATTAACATCTTTGGTGTCTGTAGGCGATGGTTGTCTCATTCCATCAGGTGCCACCATCCGCTTGTTTGCTATCTGATGAATTTAAAACAGACTTTCTTAAGATATCAAATTAGTAATAAACTTTAAACAATCCTATCATATTATGCCATAAACAGCTATATATCTATAACTATTTTCCCCTACTATACAAATTGATGAAGTTAAATTCAACAATGAAACAATAAGTGCGTATTTTAATCATTCTTATTAAAATTCTATCAGGTGCCAAGTTTTAAACACAAAAACGTATAAATTAACTATAATTAACTAGTTGATAAGCGTGTAAAAATATTTTGGCAAGTTTATTGATAATAAAAGTCCACCGTCGCTTTGATTCGTTTAATCCATATTTGCATCTACATATTCTGTAAGCAACACAAGAAAAAAATTGTCTTGATAGTATTTCTGTCAAATCAGTTGGATATGTGACCAATCCTTATTATCTAGCATGTGAGATTTACGAATAATCTCTAACCAGTCTCGTAGGTACCAAAAGATTTTGCTAACATCAATCGAAATGTACAAATAATAATTAAAATAGTGACAGTCCGAGCCATATCGTCGAGATTTCGATCACAATTATTTGATAAGATGGCGACTTCGTAGCTCAATGAAGAGTGAAAATGTCGACTTTTAACAATTTCGCGACACATTGAACTGTGACTATTTTAAATTATGAAAGAAGCGCGTTAGGTAAAAACTTAGAAATGAAATACATAGGTTTAATAAGTATTCCTTTTGTACTAAATATGATCTTGCGTTTTGATATATTTTGAAGAAGAATGAGTGAAAGGTAATTATCGGAATGTTGAGGTATTTTCTATTTTAGTGCTTATACTGATAATTTAGAAATGCTGTCTAATGGGTAGTTAAATATGTGTAAAAAAATCACTAATCGAAACCTTTTCCTCTAAAGAAAACCCTAGGTAGGGTTGCTAAAATGTTAACAGAGTTTATGGAGATAAAATCATTTATGTTTCAAATTTCAATTAAATGATTATTTAATAGTCCCATACGAATCGTGCGTGTGCACTTGATGTTATATAAATGTATCCATTTAAACCGAAAATAAATCCGATAATAAAACTACGACTAGAATCGCCTTCTGTAATGTTTTATTATCGACCTCAGATCGTGTAACAGCCACTAAAATAAAATGTTACTCTTATATAACATCCTTGACAATTTTAATGTACCTATCGTACAATTTAAAGTGGAAGAGCTGCAAAGAAACTAAAAACCATCGATTTTTACAAACGCACATGTTTACAAGTGTCTATGCTCACACAATTTGCAATGGCCTAACCATGGTATCGCCTACCTTTCACTACTTCATAATATCACCGCAAATACAGAGATTCCGGGTGAATATGAAAAAATAATAAATCTAATAGACATTGCGTTTATCCTCGTGTTTATCTGAACCCAGTATGAAAAAAGACCATCTGCATGTCTTCCAAGTAGTTCGTAAAACGTACGTATGTTAACTCATCATTAATATATTTAGCATCAATAGGCGATGGCTCTCTTTCCATCGCGAGAGCAGTCTCCTTGTATCCCGTGATAAAAAAATGAACTTTTTAAACTAAGAATATAGGTAACGTTAATTTCTGGCATATAATTATCATTTAAAACATAATTAAAAGGCTAATTTAACTTTGAACCAAGATTTAGAATGTCTGAGAGGTATTTTAAATTATTATTAAAGCGTATTACCATTTCAATATTACAATTTCACAATTTCACAAATGCACAATATGCTCCCTTTAACCAAATCGAAGACGGCGAAGTTATAGACGTTATTGCCAATAAGGTGTATCACGTTACTGCCTTTTAATATCTTCAATCTTTACTGCCAATCGTACCTAAAAATCAATCGCGCAGGTTCTTAGACTTCTCTTCGATTAACGAAAATCATTATCTACGCTAAAAATTAAGTTTAAACTATTTTCAAATATCTATACACTAATTACATGTGTTAGTTCTAACATTGGACAGTATTTTAATATTATCACCTGTAGCCTATATTGCATACCGTAGTTTTATTACGCAGTTTTTTGACCATAACTGATATTTTTGTTTATATATTTTGTAATTTAAAAGAAAAAATTTAAAAAATTGATACGAAATGTAGATAGGTAGGTTTTTTAATATGAGAATTTATTCTACATTTATACATGTAACAATCGATGTAACAAATGAAGTAGAAATCTTTCAAAATGTTTGTATTTATTGTATGTTTGAAAATGATAGTTCGGTTGATTAGAATTTAACAAGTATTTATTGAATTATGTATTTGCTATTTTTATATTTGTTTGTGAGCGTATTAGTTTGTGTTTAAATGGACCTGTCTTCCTAAAGACTGTGTATAACAAACAAAATATAAAAAAGACGTGAGAAGCGGGATATATGAAATTGATTGAGAAACATTTTTAAACGTTTAAAAACACTTTTTAAACACAGGCACACAGCTTACTGACTTTGGCGTTATTGCTCAAATAAAAGCTTCCATCAAACTTGCATTAATTGTATATACCTACGCCAAGCGTTTTAAAACGTTCTATTTAAACTTACTACGATATAAAAAGAGAATTCTATGATACTAAAGGTTTAACAAATTTTTGTCCTTATAATGATTATTCATTTTTGTTTTTAAATAAGTAGTCGACATTTTGAAAGTATTAGTTTGTAATATAATTCGATTCTATGAAGTCTTCTTTTAGAATGATTTTCACTGCCAAACCGCGCTTTTAGGCAAGGAAAGTACTCAGAAAGAGTTTAAGTTAGTGGGCTTAAAGCCAGCCCTAAGGGAGTTTCCTGTGAGACTAATGGTATTAAAGTTTTTTTACTCCATAAAACATATTTAGCGTTTGGAATAGGAAAAAATATTGCTTAATTAATATTCTTGCTAAAATCAAAAACGCAGATTTTGAGAAAACACTGTAACGTAATAAGGATTTGTTAATTTAATTAGTCAATCTATACTAATATTATAAAGAGGTAAAGTTTGTAATTTTGTTTGTATGTTTGTAAGGGCTAATTTTCGGAAATACTGAACCGATCATGAAAATTCTTTCACAATCAGAAAGCTACACTATTCAGGACTGCTTTAGGCTATATTTTATTATGATTGAACAATTCCCAACGAAGTGGGCGCGGGTCGGCTAGTTTTTAATAAAATAACATAAAATAAATAAATTATTAAATTATTATTTTAAGTCACTGTACCAATTACGAAGCGTATGATATAAAGTATATAATGTGAGAATATAATGCATTCCTATTTTTTAATGAGTTATTAAAAAAATTAAGCGGAATGACTTAATATTTTCTGAAATACATAGTTATATTATAGGTACCATTGCATAGTAGGTAGAACGTGCAATTATTTAAGTATTGATATAGCGGAAATCGCTTTGACTAAAAACTTATTCCATTTTACCCCAGATAAAGTTTTACCTCCAACGCAAATAAGAAGATACTTCCCCCATGTTGGTCCGGGCCCCTTCAGAAGAATAGGTCATCTGTCATTCTGCCAGGCAGTTCGTAAAAGGCGAGTAATTGGCAATATGTGTCAATACCATCGTGACTACTAGGAGGTAAACTTCTGCCAAGATACTTACGTTGTCATGGTTTGGAGGGTAAGATAGCCGGTAGACTTGCATGAGGCATTTCCATCCAGCTACATGGATAGCAACGAACCATTAACATCTACGATGTCTATAGGCGATGGTTTCTCTTTCGATCGGGAGAGCCTTCTGCTTGTTTGCTATTTTCTTAGGATATAAAAAATACGTTATTGCAACAAATATTTACAAATATCCTAGTACAAGTTTTATTAAATCACAAAATGATTTATTTAAAGAATTTCAACCGTTGGCCGTCCATTATAACGAATAGTTAAAATTTTCACGGTCTTATTGATGAAAAAGTTTGATCGCGTACTTAAGTAAGTCAGAGCTGTCTCGATCATTCTCACGTAGGTATTGCTACGCCATTGTTGAATGTAGAATGAGCGCTGAACTATACGCACGCTCAAATGGGTTCATTAATAGCACCATCAAGGATTTATTTAATGTATAAAATGTCATCATGAGAGTATAATATTACTTTTAGTCTGATATATTTACCTACTCTGAATTTAAAAAAAAATTCGGCGAGAGGTATTTTTTAAATAGTTTATCTGACCTGTGAAAAATACCCGAACCTTTTAATTTCTTTTTAAAAATATTGCACGCACGGAGGAGTATTTCCTACCTATAATATTTCATTATTTGATATTAAAAAAAATTCAAAAGTTAAAAATTCTATAGATTTTATGTTACAAATACATTAACTTCATTGCTTACGGTATAAATAACGATCCAATGCGGACGACTGGGCCTTTACTGCTTAGTTATTAGAAGTTACGATAGTAACTGTTATAGGTATAATCTATGCTAGAAGGTTCGACTACTTATTTAAAAACCCCGCAACCATTAACCATATGCAAGACATCATGCTGAAGCTTTCTCACATTCCTACATCATGTAGGTAAATAGTAGTTCTTGAAGTTATAACTATAAGGATTTTTTGAACACAATTTCTTATAAAGATGATGCTATAGGACACATTTCCGTCCTCAACAATGCAGTTAAAATTGTAATTGCGGCATATTTTGAGAAATTCTGCAGCAACACAAAATGTAGGATTCGTTCTGTATTCTTTGTCACATACATAATATACGTACCTTTCAAAGGTATTAAGGAATAAAATGATATATTATAATACTGTCTTTCATTTGTTCTCATTCATATATTTTTAACTGTTTTTTTTATATCATGGGATAGCAAACAAGCAGATGGTTCACCTGATGAAAACAGGTAACTATAAACACTGTGAACACTAAAAATGTTAATTTTGTGGTGCTATACGTGTAGCAAGATTTATCAGTTACCTTAACCCCTAAACCGGAACGCGACAGCGACCATCATCGACGATATTGAAGCGGCAGTAGCTAAGGTGGCACAAAGATGTACAAGATGTAGCAGAGCTTCACCTCCTAGTTATAAGTCACGATGCTAATGCCACCTTTAACCTTCTCTTACCTTTTATAAGATTCCTGGAAGTCAAGCAGTTGATCTTCTTCCAGATCAAAATGGGGAAAATTTAAAGCTTTGTCTTATTCTTAATGAGTTAGCTTATTCGACTATAGTTCATAAATATAAGATGCTACTTAAGATGATTCCCGTGTCCCGCCTAAAACTAAGAGCACTATGAGTCCCGGTGATAATAAGAAATAACCGATAGTCGCTATAGGATCAAAGGCTCTCCACCTTTTTTTATCATTAGATAGCAAACAAGCGGATGACCTTCCTGATGAAAAGAGAAAACATCGCCAATAGACACCAAAGATTTTTTTTTTATATCATAAGATAGCAAACAGGCAGATGGGTCTCCTGATGGAAAGAGTCAACCATCGCCTATAGA
>DWBA01000931.1:0-11641 GCA_018236825.1 Apodemia zela
TGTATATAAAGTGAATGCGAAAATTCTGAAGTCACAGCACAGTATACCAGCACCACTACAAAATCAGCAACAAAATTATCATTAAAGTTAGAGCATTCAATCATGGATAATTCACGATATCAATATAAAAAAGCCTACAGTGAGGTGTCAGCGCACTTACCGCTGTTACTCAATGAAATATATTGCGTGATAATTAATTTAATACTTTAATTTGAAAAATAAGGTATTTGCTGGATTGGAGTAATGCTTTTATAACGTGCTTTGCCATAAATGCTTCAATTACGATTTTCAATCAATAAACGAAGGAGAATGATGAGTATCCATACAAAGTCTGTCTAGAAACCAACACACTTTTAGGTGCTTACCTAAAGTAATATTTACTTCTGAAATAGTTTCAGAAGTAATTACTGATTAGCTGTAAAATGTTATTTTTATTTAATATACTGCAATAGACTGCGAACACATATCAGCTATATCTAATCATGGTGCAGATTATATTCTTGTTAGACTCCAGCCGGTTTTCATCAATCTCCTGTAGGCGTATATAACATTATTAAACAAAATAATTTTGTATTTAATCAAAATAATAATACAATACTGAAGAATGGAATGTTAAATAATTTTATTCTTAAATATTTCCCTAGCGGAATGTGTACACAAATAACAAAATAAAGCATTTATTCTTATTCCCTGGCGCGACTCACACTTATTTTCTTTACAATTTTAATGCACATAATTATTGCTCTTCACTTTTATGTTGACTGTACATTCATTAAGTCACTCTTTGTTGTAATGGTACATCCACGCCAGTGAAACATCTTAAAAAGTCTATGAACTCACTTCCTCAGATCTTTGCAACTACAGTTAATTTATAGTATTCGTCCTAAAATAATCATCAACTCTATATAATTTGTTTTTTCAATAAAAGTAAAGTAAAATAACAAAAAATTGTTTAGATCACTTGAGATTCATTTTGTTAACATTTTGGATTTCACAACTAGATCATAATTTTAAAATAACGGGACTATAGACTGTCGGTGTAGTCATTGTTAATCTGACTTTACATCATTAACTTTCTTAATACACAATTATCAATATTATAATCTTATTATACAATATTCAATATAATTAACAGATATACAAGGCAGCCAATTTTCAACTACTTCAAGAATATTATATTTTGAATGAAACGCTAACATTAATCATATTATAGTACAAGATTATTAATTTTTAATAAATGAAAACAAAAAAATATATTTATTACAACCACAAACGTATTTTTAAAATAAAATTATATATGTAAAATAAAATACAATCTTGTCTTTTCACAACAAGTATTTGCAAAATATATATTATGATAAAATATAATCATTAAAAGCACACATAGTCATTTACTGTAATGAGTATACATGCATAACTATTTACTTTCAGATTTTGTAACTAGTATGGCCATAAATATCTAGATTTTTTTCATTTCGCAAACAAAACAAATCAATTTGTGTAGCCAAAAATACTTCGACGTAAACTGTAATAAAACCAAAATCTCGAAATCGAGGTATCATCACGCCCAGTTACCTTGCGGGGTAGGCAGAATAAACCGAAAATCTATAGACGTTCTGGTTCACAACGATTCACCAGTTTGTTGGTTGGCAAGATGAATGGTGATCCCCATCGCCGCATTTATCGACATGATAACGACTATAGAATATTTCTAGCGATAACCGGGACCCACAGCTTTACATGCTCATCCGAGTAACACGTAACACATCACCCACCAGACTCCGAGATGCTACTGAGATTTTGAATTTTCGAGAAAAACTTCAATAACACTTTCGCCCGATCCGGAGAATCCGAGCCGAATAGGCTATACCCTAGACAACGAAGCAGTCACGCCGGCAGATCGTGAAATATTTAAATTATTTTTGTGATTTTATATTTCAGGTACCAGGCCCATAAATTACACATTACATGTATAAATGAGTCAATTCATATAACAAAAATATATATTAAATAGTAAATAGTTCTTGAATTTGAAAAAAAAGAGTTCCGTTTTTTCCATTAAGGTACGGAACCCTAAAAATATCTAATTTAAATTTAAACACCTCCCTATATTACCGCCTCTGCGGGCTAGTGGTCCGTTGTCGGAGTTGACCACATGAGGTCCCGAGTTCGATTCCCGGGTCGGACTATTAAAAAAATGTGTTTTTCTTCAGTTTTTTGATAAAAAGAATGTGGCTCGGGATTGAGTAAGTGCCCGGTTGGCGATAGGCTTACCACCTATCACATTGTGGGACCGAGTATCTTCGGCCAATCGTGGGTGCACTAGTTGTACCTCTGCCTACCACTTCGAGGATACCGGCGTGAAGATACTTTTTTTTAAATTTAAAAATGATTAAAGTAATATGTACGGTCCATAAAATTGAACAGGTTATTAACGCGCGCGATTTTATTATTCATAACTTTCGATGATACTAAATAAATCACAACAAAATGTGTTTAAAGAACCTAATAACTACAAAAAACAAGAAATATTCAAATAATGGTAAACAAATGGAATTTTTCGTAAGGGCTACCAAAATTACATAAGCAAAAGACCACTTTAGCTCAGTCTCAAGAATGTAGGTATGAAGCACTTTAAATAACTTTGATAATTACTTCAACTGCTATACCTGAAGGCTATAAAAAACTTTGCTTTCTAGTTGTCTAGTTCAAATCTCAAAGGCATGTAAGTATTTTATAATATTATTATATTAATTAGATAATATTTTAATTTATGACCAAACTAGATATAGGTTTCACTATGGTATAATTAATTTAAAGATGGAGAAGATCACCTTTCATTAAAAATTGTTAAATATAAAATTATGCATTTAACAATACTAGTTTCTAATCATGTCAAGATCTAATAGGAGTGCATCAAGATAAGCAATATGAAATATTCCTCAAATCACTAATAACAATCTTATAAGTTACTAGCTAACACCTGCCTGCTTTGTAGTAAATACATTGATGACAAAAAAAAATGATTGTGTGATCTCGAATCAAAGATCAGTAAAGAATTCTTGTTTTATAATGGGACATATAGATACAGATGGACAAACATTTTAAAATAGTAAAACTGTTGTCAGTGAGTCTTAAACATAATATATTTATAAAGATCTTTGACAAAAAAATAAAAATTACATGACTAACTGCTATATATATTATATGCTGTATTATAGATAAGACTCCCATGCCTCCAAAGTAAAAGAGGAGTTTTATATGATAACTTAAGTTTATCCATCAACGCCAGAAATGTTTTTAAAGCACTTATACAATTGGTGGACAATGTTACAGTTCTGGTTAGCGGTAATACTGGCTGAAGCTACTTATGTATTAAAATATTTATATTTTGATACTGATTACAAGTTTTATTTTCTGGAAAATTACATTTATGTACTTCAAACAAGATTAAATTATGATCACAAAAACAAAATATCTTATACGTCTAATCATATGTTACTTCATGAAGTTTATCATAAGAATGTAATATTACTACAATGACTTTTTTCATGAGGAATCATTTCATTATACTTGTCTTGCAAAACTTTATAACTTTAGGAAGGAGTTATCACTGTGATTAAACTTACATACTAGAGACAATCAATGCGCATAACAACTGCATGAAATGCTTTTCACATTATAATAGTATATAATATTTATTTATGTCAAGGTAATATGTTAAAACAAAATAAGTATATCAGCTTCTAACGATATATTAATAAGTCGGAAATTATTGGAATTCTATAAAGTCAATACATATACTAAACTGAACATTAATCCCATCATATCAATTTTAAATAAACAACCATCGTTATAAATCAAAAACTAAAAACCTGACTGTGTAATAAGCAATCCACAAAGAATAGTATGTAATAGTTATATGATGAAAATACTTTCGACATCATTTGAGACAATATATAACAAAAAATCATGTAAAACAAAATTTACACACACAATATATATATTTAGTTACCGTGAAGGTCAAGTCAAATTAAAGAATTATGTATATACTATGGTGCTTTAACTCAATTCAGCTCATTTATAAGCAAAGATAATAATTAAAAGTTTATTTTATCTTCAACATAAAAAGTAGCCAGGCCCTCTAGAAAACCAACTGATTTCATGCCAAGCAGCTTGAAACAGATAACCCAAGTCTAAATGTGCTGGGAAAGGGGGAAGACTTTTTGTGAGGCAAATGCTTCAATATGCTATTAACATATTATATTATTTATTACTATTGCTAAAGTGTCAATGTTTGACATTGTCGTAATTTATTAAGTTTGGAGCATAAGATATCAAATAAGCTACCACATTGGTTTCATTTTCCAGTCATAACAACGACACATTAACACATTTGACGTAAATAGGCCATGGCTAATTCTTATAACCAGAAGAACTATTTGATTGTTTGCTATGATAAAAAAAAGGAAGACTTCTGTAAATGCTGGCTTATAGAAGCCATCAGTTTCCTGGAAGTTTTTATTTAATAATGACAAAAAAATATACTGCTGGCATGGCAAGCTAATTAATAATGACTAGCTCTATGGCTTTAGTTTGTAAGCTTTTGAGCATGTTATTGCTGTCACACAATCAGGTAGAAAAACAAAAAAATCGAAAATATCACACTCCCATAGTTTATAATTATTTCATATATTTTTATATTACCATCCGCTCCTTAGTTCTTATTTAAGAAGCGATAAATATGTTGTCATCTTATGAGAACAACAATTAATAACAATTTAGCAACAATTTATTATATTAAGTAATCATTATGCAGTAAAGCAATAGTTAGAACAGAATTTTACAAATTTTTGTTCTAACTAGTTACATGAACAGTCATCACAAAGTTATTTATACCAAGAATATAATCAATGATTTTTATATGTATATGACTACATAGTCTTTAATTTACATTTTTTACAAGTTTAAAAAAGTATACTTTTAAGACATGGCTGTTGAGATTCAATAAAGTGTTAAATTGTCATGTATTAGTTAAGAAGAGGTACAGAGATTTATATAACTTTTAGTCAAATCCAACGACTAGTTCATTTTATATCATATACTATGCATACACAACATTTCGTTGATTGCTATGACTATTCTTAACATATTGGTTGTATATACTCACCAATTTATAAGATCAGACATTGACATATTATATAATAAAAGCCATCATATAAATTATTTCTGCTTGTGTCTGCCCAAGCAATGAGTTTCAATTAAGATTACAAGTCTACCAATTTAATATTTGATGCTAAGTGGCATGTTGCTAGTATATCACTAATAATTGTATGGACCAACACAATGATTATATTAAGTACCTGAATCGCACTGATAAGCTGTAATTTGGCTGCAAAACTATTGCTGTTGTTCAGGCTGAGCACTGTTAGAGTTACGCCCTGAAGTGCTGCTGCTGAGAATCATTTTTCGCATCTGATTGATGACAGTTGTAGCATGGTATGCTTGTTTCCAACGAGATTTTGCAAAATTCTTCTTAAGTTGTTCAGAAACGGTACCATGGATGTTTTTATTGCTGGCAGCATTTCCTGATATCCATGGATGAGCTAACGCTTGCCTTTAAATAAATATAACAGCTTGATTATAACCAAATTATTCAGCAGCATTAAAGTTAATTAAAATCTACTTGTTTGTTTGAAATAATAATAAATTGTCGCTTTCATGATCTAGTGACAGATGCATACCTATATTTCAGACAAACACAAGAGGTCCTGGATTTTTGAACTGGGTGGGAAAATATGTTCTAAATATTTTTTTCGGTTTTTATGGAACACTTTTTTTTTACTTAAAATTATAAAATATGTACAGACTTAAAAAGAGTTTTGATAGGATTCAGTATTTTTTTTTCATAAAACACATTTTTTTACTGAAGCTTCCTGAGATGACATATACAGGCAATATTAATTTGATAATTAATATTAAAATTACAAACTGTCGTAATATGTTTGGTTACTTAAAGAAAAAGAAAAACTGTGTATATTTTTTTTCTTCATCATGCAAAAGTACATCATGCAAAAAGTTGATTTGATTGAAATTTGGCACACACATAGATAATGACCTAAAATAGGACATAAAATACTTTTTATCTTGGACAAGTAAATTGCTTTCAAGAAAACTTTAATCACAGTATGGATTACAGGATACAGCTAGTCATGAATACAATGGTTTGTAAGATAATATGTAATATGTTGCATAAATATTTTGGAGAATTTACTGCAAATATAACAGATATGCCTAGTAAACATCCTTTTATACATTGCAAGTAACAAAGCTTACTCAAGTAGCTCAAAAATTTGTGTAAGTCTTGAGTGATAAAATCACCTGAATGACTCTAGCCTCAAAACGAAATTTTTGTTATTGATTGCTTGGTCCTATGAAATACTTGGTAACTTGTGCTTAGTGCATAGAAAGAGTTTTGTCCCTTTCTATTGGGATATGATGGGGGTATGAAGAGAGTTATGAATGTGGAGGAAGTACGGCAAGTCTATCTATTGTGATGTATAGCAATCTATTCTCTCTTCCTACCTCATAAGGGATTTGATGCAAAGATATAATATATGAATCAAGCTATTTGTATTATTTCTTTTCAAAAAATTAAGGTAATTTTCCAAAAATAAATAATATTAAAAACATAATACAAACATAAAACCGCCCCATCGGAGAGTGATGAGCATAGATGTTTGTATTTCTGGGTTTGTGTGTTTATTAAATATATAAAAATATTTATATATATATAATTCTATGTATTAGTATTGTTGACTAACATCCATATCACAAGCAAATAATTTGCTTTCTTTGGGGATAGATCAAGTAGTGTAATTTGTCCATTGATATTATAATTATTTCAGCATTAGGTATTAATAAGCATTGAAATTTAACAAAAGTTGATAATGATCTAAATATAAATTAACTGATTGACAACACATTGATAATGATTGTTAAGTTAATTAAACACTGCAATGTGTAATAAATTATATCCTAACTCATATATAACACAGAATAAGGAATACCATATTGTTATCAGTAGCAAAACATTAACAGGTCAAATTGATAACACTACTCACTCCAGATACTGTTTTATAACAGATTTAGAAATCTTTAAATATTCATTTATCTATCAATCACTTCAGATTTCTTCCTCTATCTTTAATAGATTTCGTAATAATGTAAATTTCTCATTCGCTACAGGACATATTTACAGACAGCACATTAAGTAAGGAAGTGAAAAAGTTTGACTGCGATAGAATTTTAATAGGTCAAAACAGAAGGGAGGTAGAGTATCTCAACACAATTGCCTGATATCTGGATAAATTAAATGTCTCGCATTAAAAGAAATAAGTGGAGGATGCTTTTAGTATATATGTCATTACTTAATTTCAAAGGCACCTCCATTCACTTCCATTTTCATTTTGATATCCCTGTAATATATTATGATCAATTAAATGCAAGTACCTACATATAAATATTTAAATATATTAAATTCATTTATTTAAATACTTTATTGCACAAAAATAGTACAAAGGTGTATAATTAAGCAAGTTATTGAGACACATAATAAAACAAATCACATCAAATACTGTCAAGTGACTAATGACTAATAATCTTAAAAAATTGACTATTAAATCCCCGTGTTGGTTCGGGCTCGTTTGAAGAATAGACCAACTGCAGCTGTTCTGCCAGGCATGTCGTCAATTGACTTCTTTTTGTTTTTAATTTATACTAGTATAAGTCAAATAATAAATCAATGAGTATAGCATATCCCAAATGATACTGAAAATTTTTAAACCAGTTGACTGACACAAGCATTAATTTAACACATAAAAAAAATGATTTTGTATAAGATTCATTGAAATATGTTAATGATAAATAATATAGAAAACATTGCTTCATGTTTGTATAATGTACTTACTTGCATGTGTATCTCTTGTCTACATCAACACACATCAAATGTCTAATAAAATCCTTTGCAGACTCGCTAATATCATCCCAATAAGGAGAATCAAATTCAAAGTCTCCTTTCAGAATTTGAGCAAACAGGTTAGCATCATTCTCATCATAGAATGGAGGATACCCACAAAGCAATATGTAAGAGATAACACCTATACTCCACACATCAACTGCTTTTCCATAAGGTTTCTGGGCTAAGACTTCAGGAGCAACATATCCAGGTGTTCCACAAGCTGTAGCCATTACTGACCCATGATCTTCAATCTTGGATAAGCCAAAATCACTTATCATTATTTTACTGTCTTCATCTGCACTATAATAAAGAAGATTTTCTGGCTTCAAGTCTCTATGCACGACACCCTGAGAATGCATGTAATCAACTGCTTCTA
This sequence comes from Apodemia zela, assembly GCA_018236825.1. Classification (NCBI taxonomy): domain Eukaryota; kingdom Metazoa; phylum Arthropoda; class Insecta; order Lepidoptera; family Riodinidae; genus Apodemia; species Apodemia zela. The sequence goes on from DWBA01000931.1 coordinate 8,397, forward strand.
GTACTTGTCTTATAAGATTTGAAGCATCTTTTTCAGTGTATGAACCTTTTTCAACAATTCTGTCAAAAAGTTCACCACCAGTTACCAACTCCATGACAAGGTAAACTTTATTTTTATCTTCGTATGTCTCCAATAACTGCACAATGTTAGGATGCGAAAAAATCTTCTTATCACCACCTTCTGCCTTAGCATTCTCACTAAATCTTTTAAGTACTCGTATTTCATTTTCCAAAGAATCCTCTTTACCCTTAAGAGCCTTTTTGTCAATTATTTTACATGCGAACAGTTGTCCATTTTCTTTACTTTCGATCAAGCGTACCTCCGAAAAAGCCCCAGTTCCTAATAAATCTTTAACAATGTACTTGTCCTCGATAGATGGTTGTTTTTCCGATTCCTTTGTTTCTTTTTTTGATTTCCTTCCGAAATCTTTTTTGCCAAACAAAGGCATGATGAGTTTGTTGAAAGTCCACACTTTTTTTATTGAAAATTAAGTCGCTTTTCTGTAAAAATAAAATTTAAAACTACGTCTACGTAGGTTTATCGATACGAATTACGAACCACAGATAATATTTCTGGACTCTGGTTCTTTTATATTTATAGTAAAGGCAAAGTAACAGGTCCATACTGCTTTGCCTGTTTTGAATATTTATTGACAACCGAGAGGTTTTGACAATAGCTAATTCTTCATTAACATCTAAAGTTTTAAAATTTTTGAGTCAGATCGAAGCCTTTGCTTTAAAGCAACAGTTGCAAGCACGTGCACGTTTAGTAAAGCTCTAAACTTATACAACTAAGTTGTGATCAAAGATTAAAATAATACATTACGTCGTGATTCACGTCTGTAAAGCAATGCATATTAAACCAAATACGGTAAACTACAATAATTCAAATAAAATCGTTAAACATATTTGTAACTAAGTTCTTTTAATGTTATATTTACACTGACAGCTTGAAACAGTAATGGTGTATCGACTAAAAGCTGTTTAGTGCGTAAGGTGGTGACGTAATTTTCTAAGACGATTTGAAACTAGAGTAGGTACTTACAAAAATTAAAAGGTGAAAATATTTAAATTTGCTATTTTCCGCGAACTGTTTTATGTGACCTCCGCGATACCACCGAAAAAAACCGCTATTTATTAAATGGATAAAAACTCACCGATGGTCCGGAGAAATAGAAGACCCCAGCGGCACAATTATCTACCACCACCATGTGGTGGACCACACTTTTTCCCACGACGGCAGCAAGTACAAAAGCACACAATTTACGCACTCAACGTACGTTTCTCTTCGAAACCGAAGAATCCTCAGGGCTCAGGAGAACGAAAATGACCTAACTCAACGGGAGTGTACGTAAGTAATAATCATAGATAATACCTAGCTACATATAAATAATATTCGGAAAAAATGCAGACATTTTTAAAACGTAATAATGTCAATGTCGCGTTTAAAACACATAATTCCTTACGAAACATGTTGTGTAGTGGAAAGGACAAAACACATAATAAAAATAAATTTGGAGTATATAAATTACATTGTTCCGAATGTAGTGGCGTGTATATCGGTCAAACCGGACGAAGCTTCAAGTCACATTATAAGGAACACGTATCCGCCTTTAAAAATAAACATCCCGATAAGTCTCATTTTGCAAAACACCTCTTAGAAACCGGAAGGCGGAAATATTTTAACAGCCAATCATTCTTTTGAAGTCATTCATACTTGTGACAAGGGATTAAAGTTAAATATATGAGAACAACTTGAAATCATAAAACATAATAACAATTTAATTATACTGTTAAACGAACAAAAAATTTCGTCAAATTCGCCATTATTACGCAACGTTTTGATGAGTCATACGAGTACCGCTCCCTCTAACTAATATATATAAAAAAGCGTTGCAATCGCGGCGTAAATAATTATTACTTACACTCTCTTTGAGTGAGATAATGTTCGTTCACCTGAGGATGCTTCAGTTCGAAGTGAAACGTGCGTTGTCCTTTGAGTGCGTAAATTGTGTGACTTTGTGCTTTAATAATTTCACCTTTACTGTATGGATTTCCGCAAAGTAACGCCTGAATCAATAAAATAATTTACAAAAATTACCGTCAAGCTATGTCTAATAAAGAAAATTCGAACTTGTTAAACAGAGTTAAAGGCATTGTTACATAGTCAGCGTTGTAAAGCGTGCTATACTCTTTGGCGTGCTATTTTACTGTTTATGGAAATATAGGGTACGTCTTACCTATATTTCTTTAGTCAAGACCTATTGGCTCGATAGTAGCGCCACTTAGCAGCATCAAGCATGCGCAACTCATAGTTAAACTACACAACAAGATTCCTTGATAATTGGGCGATATAAATGTCCCCATTTATTATTAGTGCCACTACCTTATCTAGTCAGTAGATAAAATCGGAACTGTAGCTGCTGCTGCCTTTGGAAATGTTATACCGTTGTCATTTTTTTTATAAAAAAGTTTCACTAGCGACGTCTACTGACTAGATAACTTGGTGGCACTGTAAAGTCTTCTATATTTGCTAGACTTGGGTGGCACATTACATATTAGTGTATTATGGAAATTGGACACTTAAGATAGTGTAATTTTAACAATCATCTTGAGGACCAGAACGAGCAGAAAGAAATATTTTAAATATCCCGGTTTGTAATTACTATAAATGGAAAAAAGGATTATTTAGTCCGATTAATCGGTACTTCCCGTATGTTTTGGCTATTTTCTGAAATAATGGAAAACACATTTCCCATGCTATTAGATACACTATGCTAGCATCTCTAAGTAGTCTGTGGATACACTTTTTCGTAAACCATAATAAAATGATTCAATAATGCGTAAATAAAACTGCCTATCCTAATTTGATACCCAAAATAAATAAAATCCATAACATATAAATAGCATCTGAGTTATTTAGATTAAAAACTATAACTTTAAATATTGACAGACCAAAACATAGTACCTAATTTAAATGTTTTATGTAATACTATTACATAACTTTAAGACTAAAGCTAGCAGATAGGTCTCCTGATGGAAAGAGTCAAACATCGCCTAAATAGGCACCAACACACATACGTAAGTTTACCAGCTACCTCACCCTCCAAACCGGAACGCGACAGCGACAAGCACTGACGCTATTGCGGCAGGAATAGGTAAAGTGAGGGAACCAAACTCAGGCAAATGTTGCAAAACTCTGCCACCTAGAAGGTTTGATGGCAGTGACACGTTTGGCCTAATTCA
>DWBA01000932.1:0-11639 GCA_018236825.1 Apodemia zela
TGGGGACTATGCACTGAGAAACTTTCAGGTTTAATAAAATGACGAAGGTCTGGCTAACGCGGGCTCTTAGGATATTAAGTTCATGCCGTATGGTCGAATTTAGGCCACAAGCGATAGCTAGTAATAAATAAAGACGCTAAAATGTTTTTTTGAACTACAAAGCAAAAAATTCTACTTTTACAAGAAATTACGACCAAAAATATACAATGTTTATCTATTTATTGCAATAAGACTACAAAAATATCTTCACGGTTAGGTAACAACGAGGTGTTTCCTTTACATTCACTACGCTCTTCATACTAACACGCCTGACGTAATGGAGTCTCGAGACACCACCCTCAAACAATAACTGAACCGTTTGATCACGTTATGCGGATGGATAAGCGTAGTAACCACGACCGGCAGATTTATGTGCTCATCCGAGGCGCGCTGGTGTTGTACAAGCCAAGAAAATCTGAACAGCTTCTCAATAGCACTTTTTTAAATACATACGCCAGATACTTTACGGGGTAGGCAGAGAGTAATGAGTGCCATATTATGTCACGATCCTTGCAGATTTGTCTTGTGTTTACTCCACATTCTTTACTCTCTACACGCCGCGCCGCGGATAGTACCCAATCAGTCGGATCGTGGTATGTCAGTCTTGGTTTTCCCCGGTACCTACATCCTTCCACATTCGCATCGTATATCTGTTGTGTTAACTTTTCATATACCATTCTTTCTACGTGTACGAACCATTTGTCATTTTTCATTTTTAAACCGATACTTTCTTTTTTCCGACCTGGAATTGAATCCGGGATCTGATTATCTGAGTCGATTAGACTAACCAGTCAAATAATATTTATCATGTTGATAAAAGTTAACAACAAATAATATTCTTATATATTATTATTTTCAATTTATGGATGAAAACATAAATATTGCATTTGCGTGCTTCGATAAAAATGAGAAGAAAGTGATGTTGTTTTGTAATAGCTTGTTGCTACATGTATGGCTATACTTGTCAATGGTGTGGCGTCCGGTTTATAGCCAGCTACTAGACTAGAGATTCTAAGCAAAATGTTACGTCTAAGGTACGCTAACACCAAGTTCTTATTTTAAATATTCAAATTCTTTTAAGATTACTGTTAATAATACTTAGTTCTTACATTAGTTATGACGTTGAAATATTTAGAAATATCATCAAGCCGGTTAACTTTCATGGTTTTCGGGGTGAACGTTAAATGTTAGTATTTCCGTCTCACCATAATTCACTTATATTTTGTCGGTTGGCGAGATGAATAATGAATCTCAGCGTTGCATTGTACAGACTTGATATCGATTACTTTATACATGTTTTGCGACAACTGGGCCGAGTTTTCGATGCTCATCCGACGTACGGAGGTGTTACCCGTGCCGTATTTAATCTATTAGAAGCCCTCGTCCGATAGTTAATTAATTCGCACAATAAATAAGTATTAATAGCTGCTTGAAATTTGTCAGTGGCATGTAACAAATTCGTGTCCTTCCGTTATGCAGTGGTGAGTGCTCGTAAAATCACCTAAAGTTATTGGTGTCGGCTAACGCAAGCAATAAATACCTAATAGTGTAAAAAGTGGCAAATTTGGCGATGACAATACCACCCATTTCGTCAGTTCAGAAACTAATGAATCGTAGTAAACCTGAGCGTCTGTTAACGTTTGGTAGCACCAAAAAACAAATATAGTCTAACCGACAGTAGCTCACCCAAAAGGACACTGTGATGTGCTGTTAATTCTATTTTATTAGAAACTAACTTTTGCCCGTGGCTCCGCTCGCGTAGATGTAGGTTTTTAACTAAATTTATTTTTTTATTTCTTCTACGGGAACTGAATCCAGGATAAAAACTACTCTAAATGTTGCTCCAGACTCTCAGCTATCACTATGCCTAATTAATTCCCATGGCTTAGTTTTTGCGGAATTGACAGACAAATAGACAAACAAAAATTCTAATATTTAGTTTTTCGATTCGGTTATCGATCTTCTAACCGACCCTATTATCATTTTTCAAAAAAACTTTCATGTACAGAAATGACTTTTCTAGCCTTTTATTATAAAAAAAGTTTCTCCCCCCCCGTATCCTCGAAGAGGTTGGCAGAAGTGCAACCCGTGCACCCACGCTTAGCCGAAGATACTCGATCCCACAATGTGATAGGTGGCAAGCCTCTCGCCAACCGGGCACTTATCCAATCCTGGGCAACGTTGTGTTTATCAGAAAACTGAAAAACAATTGCCCGACCCGGGCAACGGACCCGGTACATTATGTGGTCAACTTCGATACCGGACTACTAGACCAGGCATTTTTATTATACTTATGTATAAATTAATTCCGCGAACTTCTTTTTTGAACTCGTGTTAATTTGTTATTTAAATTTATATGTAATATTTAATATAAATCAAATATAATATATTATATTTGATATTGATCATATATATTTTAAATATCGAATTACTCGTAAATTAATTTTATTATAATTCAAAAACCAGTTTTTACCACTTCCTAATATAAATAACTGCAATTCAAACATAAATGATTAATGAGATGTATATTACCTAGTGATGATTATAAAAGTTGATATATTTTAGCATAATCATCTATATACCTATAATATAATCATCTATTTATTTTGAGTTTCCCGTGCGCAGGAAACGGATAATTTATTGCGATATTGTCATACTGTACCAATATTGTCCAAAAATATTTCAGTGAGATTTTAAGGTGCACAATGTACCCATAACCCACCTTAAAATCTCACTAAAAACCAAAATAAAATAAAATCGTTCCATTTCTCTTAAACCTAATAAACCTTCGATCGGCTTAAACTGTATAGTGGTAAGCTTTTCAATTGGGTTAACTCTAATCGACCAAAGGTTCTTTGACATACGGTTTTGAATGGGGGTTTGAAAGGCTTTTTTTAGAGTTTTCGTAGTGGTTTATATTTGATTATTTTAACCGCTTACGTATGGGTACAATAGAGACAACAACAAGTACAATACAAATACAATCTGGGAGTCTTCAAGAAAAGAGTGAACGGGTACCTTCTAGGGAAGCGCGTTCCATCTTAGGCCACATCTTAGCTTACCATCAGGCGAGATCGTGGTCAAGCGCTCCTCTATCCATTATAAAAAAAAAAAAAATACTCCCGCGGCCCGCTCCTCCTCGTAATCGATGAATTAAAAGCTTTGATATTGCTACCTGCCCTAGGTGGTGCATATATATTTAGGATGGCGATATTAGCATATTTGGGATGGCGATATTTAGGTTCTGGAGGAATGTTTTAATGCTATTTATTCGTAATAATGCAAAAGTTTGCGTTTGCGTGGGCGACTGCCTCTCTGCTTGCTTGTGTGCTTGTTTGTGTGAATGTTTTCGTACTTGCGTGTGTAGTATTTGTGTGTGTGTGTGGTGGTAGTAAATATCCAAAACGTAGCCATTTTATTACGGAAAAGTGTATTGTACAGCCCTACAGGCTTGAAAAAACTTTAATTATTTCAGATAAAAACGTACATTTTGTTAGTAAAAGTAACAAGTTTTATCCCAAAATGGCAAGATTTTGTTTATGTACACTACACACTAATAAACACGAACGGCGCGGCGCGAGCACAAATCGGCTTGCATATACCTACACATACCTACATAGTTATGTGCCTACAAGCGGTCAGGTTAACTGACGTGTAGGGTGACAATAATCATGCAATTGCGCGAGTTTCTTTTTTTTTACGTGGGGAAACCCGTCATGGGTACCATTCTAATCACGGGGGTGATAGAATGGTTATGTTAGACTCTTACCGACTAAAACCCCACGGTTACCATCTTCGGCGCATGTAAGTGAGCTCCGGGATCTCCAACAAGAATGCACACGGTGCCCCCTCGCGCACACTACGATACGCAGCTCTTCTCGAAAGAGGAGGTTGTATTCCTCTTTTATTATGTGTTGTGCTTTCCTAAGGAAGTATATTGGTAACCTCTATTCTTCCGTATCAAGACTCTGGTTGCTACTTAAGTACGCAAGTCCCCCGCCTCACGCACTAAGCATTAGCGCGAGTTTTCTCGCGAGCAAATCGAAGAGCATTTGTTGTTTATGTTTTATTAATTGTTCATGTCATAATAAGCTTGGGGTAACTATATACTTTTGTATGAAATAAGAAGCACCTTGTTTACAAATACCAAATTCTAAAAACGACGAAGACCGGTTAATGCAAATATCTTTAAACGGCTTCGCGGAAGTAATTAATTGATATCGGATCAAGTCAAATGTATTTACTTTATTTCGTTTGTGGGAAAAATTACTACAAATCTAGCACTAATCTTGAGAGCTATATATTAAAGCAGTGAATTGAAAATATATTGCCTTAATACTTTATACACTTTAAAGTGAAAGTGATGCACGGACGTAATAAATCAAGTGAATTGATTGATTTAACCAGTTTTTCGAAAAAAATGGAGACCGATTTCGGTCTTATTTCTTGGTAGGTACTTATTATCCTGAATTAAATTAAATTAAATATGAATATGCCAATTAAACGACTTGACCAATCGGACTCAAATTTGGCATAGCGATAGTTGAAATAACGTAGACTTTTGAAAAGAAAGAGTTTTTTAACTTCTACCCCTGAGAGGATAAAATACGACTGAACGCGACTTAAGGCCAAAATCTTTACGAGTATCTAGGGAATACATAGCTTCTGTCTGCCTGCCATACCAAACTACTTAATAGAGTCGCCTTGCTTCTTAGATGATCTGCAGTGTCTAATAAATAATAATATTCAGTTCAATCTGCCTACACATTTAAACAACCGGTATCATGATATATTTTATATCATAAGATAGCAAACAAGCAGATAGCTCTCCTGATGGAAAGATCGGACGCCAATGATATTGGTGGTGCCGGGATGGTGATGTCACATGCATAAGTATACCAGCGACCTTACCCTGCAAACAGGAACTTGACAGTGAAAGCATTGACTCTATGATGACAGGAAAAGGAATAGTTAAAGTGATGGTACCTGGTGGTTTATCAGCAGTTGGCATTAACTGTCCGCCACACGGATAATAACGCACCATAAACATTAAACATCTTTTTTTTCTATCGGCGATGATTGTCTCTTTCCATGAGGAGAGTCATCTGATTTTTTGCCATCTTCTATTATAATCTTAAAAAAATATAGTACGGTTATTGCGCCAGTTTGCAACCACTTAGAGGTTTAGATACGTCAGAATATAAATAATATATAGCATAATAATGCTATCTACACATTCTCGTTCGACTTACTCTGCCTACCTCGCAAGGAAACCGATGGATGTTTGTACTTATTCTACCATTATTTGATAAAACGCTGCGATGATTTGCTCATAATATATTTTTTTTATATCATAAGATAGTAAACAAGCAAATGGGTCTCCTGATGGAAAGAGTCAACCATCGCCCATAGACACCAAAGATGTTAATAGTGCGTTGCTATCTTGTGGCGAAGTCTTAATGCCACATGCATAAATTTACCGGCTACCTCCCTCTTCAAACCGGACCAAGACAGTGACAAGCACTGACGCTATTGCGGCAGGAATAGGAAAGGTGGTGGCACCAGATCCGGGCGAGACAATGCTGAACACTACCACCTAGTAGCCACGATGTTAGTGGCTTACATAGCCAATTAGTCGTCTTTTACGACATGCCTGGCAAAACGGCAGTTGGTCTATTCTTCAAAGGAGTCCAAATCAACACGGGGTAAAACCACCCCCACCGCTTTATCTTTTCCTGGCGCAATAGCGTTAGCGCTTGTCACTTTCGTATTCTGCTTCAGAAGGTAAACTTATGCATTTGGAATTACAATACTGCCACATGATGGGAACGCAACATATAGCTCTGTCTGTGAATATCTCGTTCCATCAAGATTGACTCTCTTATTTGTTACATAATGATTATTTACTACGTTAGAGTGTTTGCCGTAGCCAGAGAATAGCATTCTTTTACGCTTGTCGTCTTTCAAAATGGCGGCCAAAAGATGGCCGCCATTTTGTGATGCCATAGTGATGTTTAAAAAATCTTTGATGATTAATTATTTATTCGGAGTGAATTTATCTTCGTCAACAAAATAATATTACTAAGCTACCAAACAATATCTTTGAAGATCGCATAGAGTTTTTTTTACACACTGTATAAAATACAATATAGCTAACAAGCAGACAGTTCTTCCGATTTATTGTTTATTAGTCTCGACGTACAGGTTACACTTAAGAATGTAAGACCAAACTACATACCATTAACATATAATCGACGACGTTCAATAGCTTCTTGGTGGAACTGCAGTAGCCCTTGTACATGGGTACGCTGGTGAACGCGCTGTTGTATACGTCGTAGTTGGCCCAAACCCCCTGGCTGAACTGACGGATTCTGTTCTTCATCTTGAAATGGTCCATGAAACCGTATTTGTTGAGGACGTCCATTTTATTGAGGATGCAGGTTGTGGATTCTGTTAGTCCTTCGCACTGTGGGATAATTTGTTTATTTTAAACATTGCAGCAAGGGAGACGTGCAAGCTTCAATTACACGTTGGCTGCACTATAGATTCAATAAATTACAGTTATAATGGGTTTTAGAAGGCGTTTCACTTAAGTGATTAATATCAGAATTTACAATGTGCATTCAAGATTATGGATGTCCAGCACATTGTAGAAATCAAGTGAGAGCCTTTCCTGTTGAAGAATTTTTTGGAAGACGGATTGGTCGATTTGGATTAATTTCTTGGCCCCCCTAAATCACCCGACCTTAACCCTTTAGATTTTTCATCGAAGCTATTTAAAAAAATCTATTGAAATTGTTTTTTTTAAGAGCATGTGAATGGGTGTAAATAATGATCACATAATAAACATATTTAACCAAATTGGTAATATGTGCATTTTTTTTAAAGATGTGATTAAAAATTATCGCAATAATTTACTGTTATACTTTGGCTTATGTTGATTATATTTTTTTATTTACAATTTACAAGTGTAGGTATAAAGTGATAATACTGACGGCGACCGAGCTGATCCAGCGGCTGACCGCGGGCCTGGCGGCGGGCGGCGCCACGTACTGCAGCCGCCACGCCGCCGCCGCGCCGCACGCCGCCGCCGCCGCAGCCGGGACCAGCGCGGGCGGCGCGCACAGCTGACGACGGCTCTTCTACACACGGATATACATATCGCCCGTCAGATCACTACTACAGCTTCGGTCATTGCCATATGTACATTGTACATACTACACACGGATATACATAAAGCTCAACAGATAAATACTACAGCTTTGCTCATTGTTCGCAGTAAAGGTCAGTAGGACCAACTGCTTATGCTCATTTCGAAAAAAAAAATATGCTCATTGCGGTAGCCAGTCTTAGAGCGTAACACATCACATCCGAATCCATGAAATTATGTTCCGAAGTTGTCGTAAATGATTTGTATGTATGGATGTTTACACGCGCATCCGAGTTCCGTCATCCGTGAATCTCCAATTAGGAGCGCAATATTGACGGACAGAAATAGGTAAGTACAGTAAGAATTTTGGATGAAAAAATACTGAAAATTATAAACGTATTTTAACTATTTTAGGAGAGGTGATCGTTCCCTCTAATAAAGTACGGTTAGGTATGACCTGTTTTGCAAATCTGTTCCACCACATAAAGTAATAAACCTTGACGAATACCACCAGATTAAATTAGTAATGTATACTCTATTATCAGTTTGACCTCAGGACCTCGTTGATGAAATTAAATGAGCCAGGTGGACCAGCAGATACAGTTGACATTTAAAAAGATGGCGGGTACGACCCAATATACCAGAATACCGAAATTTCTTCCAAAGACATAGAAAGGTTCTTTCACGCAACTCTATCGTAGGTTTTCTCTAAAAAGTATCTTCACCTCTGTATCCCCGAAAAGACAGGCAGAGGTACAACCAATGCATCCGAATATGAATTTTAGACATTTTTACATGAGATTACTTTATAACAAAATCTTGTCATTTTACTTTCCTTGTCACGAGAAATAACTTTAAATGATCTTCATTTTGTGAAACAAATGTATAAAAATCTATAATAACATGCACCGCGCGCAAATGCGGTTCAGACAGAACACAGATCATTCATATGTTTAACCACGCTTGCCAGTCTAGACAGAATTTGTAAAAATACGGGGGTCTTACTCGTAATTATCCTGTATTTTAATTTTACTAATTACGGCTTCCTACATTTTTGTAGCGCAAAAAACGAGGAACGCCTATAATACGAAGCATATGACAACCCTAGGCCCTACCATAGTCTATACACCTTCTAAAGCATACTTTCTATCTTATCTTGCAATCTCCAATAAACTATCTTCCCACCAACTTGATGTTGAGATAATTAAATACGGATAGTGTATTGAAGTAATGCGTGCACCGGGGATCTTATTTTTTACTTTCTCCAAAAACCTTAGTCGACCTTTACCAGCTTTATAGTAGATGATTAGCTAAATCAATTCAATTGTTTTTAAGTGACTTACAAAATAGTAGCGTTTTATCAACAAAAGGGTATTGGTAAAACATTAACAACCTCTCAGGACTTTATTCCTACATCATAAACAACAACTTTCGTTCTATGAGTTTTTATAAAACGTAACATATTTACCAAAAACAAACTTTCCAGATTCTGTTGTTCTATCTAACACATTTTAATTCTGTATTTTGTCGTAGGATCGTATACCGCACTCGACGTGCGCATTGTCACTTGTATAGTCCATTTTTTCTTACTTGTCCAATTTACTAAAAGTATTATAAAATAAATAGATGGTAGATACAATAAATATTATTCATTCAATTTTGTTTGTTATACTCGTTCAATAGATCTTTCGATATGTCACAACCATATAATTATTTATGACCAATTTAAGTTACTGGTGCGCCGTTATTGTTCACAAAATTGGACACCTAAGAAAAAATGAATTTATTTATAGTTACTACGCCTCGGTAGACAGTCTATTGAAGCTTCTTGACTTTCTATACCATGTTTATCGTATCTTACGTTATTTTTAATTATTCTTTAAGCTGAGTTTATACTTATTCTATTATAATACATCTAACAGTATTTATAGATAGCTTAAACTTAAACTCAAATTTTAATTGCTTCCAAAATTGTTCTTGTTTTTCCATTTGTTTTTTTAAAAAAAAAAAAACTTTGGTCTTGTCTAGGAAGAATCCACATCCCTTCTGCGCGACCATATTTACAATAGTAGCGACATTTTTGACCAATCGTTAGCCTTTCACGAACTTAATGTCAAAACAGCAGATGATCAATTCATCTAACAGGGTCTAAACCAACACAAGGAAAATCTATATATTAATACGTAATGCGAAAACTATATTACTATATTTTAATATAGTCTATGAACAAACCTACGATCGAATTTTGACCAGTGGGTGATAGCTACTATATATACAAAGTATAAACATATCGACCAACACGTGCAACAGCTACAAATTTAACAACAATACAAACGCGAGAGAGAGCTGGAACACAGTTTTAACTCGGAGCACGATTTTAGAGCAAATCTTCACAAAGATATCTGACAAAACAAATATGAATATTACAAAGGACAGTCTGCATTCGACGATAACCGTGACTGTCGGTTTATCTTTATTGAAATAACCTCTGTGCAGAATACCGCTTTTGCAAATGGAAGATACATGCCCTCATCATTCGCATGGCTCAGTAATATATTCACTTTACAATAAACGCAGTGGACTGCGTAATTCGTGAGGTATATTTTATGTTATTTAATACTATCGTTCTTGTACTAGTTGGTCTGTTTTGTTAAGCTTATCAGGCTCTAGGCTTGATCCTTGAGTTGAACGAACCCTTAGTGGGATTTTTAGAACTCGAAAATCTTAGTAGTATCCTTGTACCTTAGTAAAACCTGAGCGACGCCAATAGGGGCTCAAGACTCATGCCCCTAAATCAGCAAGAACCACACATGAATCGATTCAATCTAAATCAAAATAAGTATGAATAATAACAAACGTAGTAAAACTGTAACAATTGACTTTCAATCTCCTGTATCTCTTGAACACTGAATCAGATCTTGACCAAATTCATATGGGACCATATGGGGTCAGAAGCCTGATATCCACCTAATATGTCAGGACAGTTTTATTAGCAATATCATAGAAGGAAAATAAGGTAGAGATAGGCCACGGATATGTTACAAATCACAAGTGAAGGAAAAAATAAATGCATTGAATAGGAACCCAAGAAATTTCAAAATCAGTCCAGGCGTCTTTCAGTAATCGCGGAACATACGTAAAGAAAATTCCGATGGATTGAGAACCTCCTTTTTTTAACTCGGTTAAAATACGTTTTTTGAAAGTCTAAATACAAGATATAAAATTAAACATTAATTCTAAAGGAATTGCCTGTAGATAACAAATATGACGATGGTGCGGTACTATCCGGGATGACAATGCATGTACACAGTACACAGTCTGAGGTCGGAGTCTGTTAACACATCAGAACTTAACTCCGCATTGCAAATAAGATTTCCTAAAAAAATCTGGTCAAGTGTGAGTTGGACTCGTATGCCGAGGGTTCCGAACAAACTTGTAGGTAACTTAGCTACACATAATTGTAATAAATGGTCATAACTTTTGATCGTTTTTTGTGATGTAACAAAAAATTTCCAGTTTTCTAAATTTTTCCTTTAAATGAGCTGTAAGTCATTGCTTCTTGCTAAATTTCATAATTTTAGATCAACGGGAAGCACTCCATAGGTTTTGATTCCCTTTTGAAATCGCAAAAAACGCAAAATATACATAAATGATCATATCTTTTTATCACGATGATTTACAAGTTTGATTTTTTTACAGCTAAGAGGGACCGTAGACTTGAGCATTTGATGTAAATTTCAACTTGATACCGCAACGCATTGCTAAGAAAAAGGGTCTTGACAGACGGACAAACGGACAGACGGACAACGAAGTGATCCTATAAGGGTTCCTTTTTTTTTGTTTGAGGTACGCACCCCTAAAAAGCTAATAGCACTTTGTTTGACCCGGGGATCGAACTCAAGGCCTCATAAGCCAAACAGGCACACAGAACGAAACAGTTTCCGTTAGTTCAGGTAGATTTTTTAACCAAAAACCAGTTATAACCTACCAGATACATACATAGGAGAAGCAAGAATATATATTATGTGTTACATGCGAGGTAATATCACATTCAGAAACAAATTAAAAACGCGTTAAAGATATTATTTCTGCAGCTGGCATTTCGCCAGAGCACTTGATCTAAAAATCATACATTCGAAATAGTGAAATTCAGGTCACTCTACATAGCCTAGGGCTTATATGTGTGAGCTAGGCTTATCTTGAAGTTTTGGCCTTTATAACATGAATAAAAGCCTCGTATCAAGCATTTTTTAAAGAATTCCATCGTCGGTTTAGTAACTAGTTGTTAACACGTTCGGTTCAGTTTGAAAAGTACTGAATTCGATTACGAAGTCAAATATGTATTCTACTCTCTTGGTGAAACTCCATTTTTAAGTTAATATTTATCGATTAAAACACTTGTACTGTTTCACACTAAGATAGTAATAATTTATTTCCAACCGGTTTCGCT
>DWBA01000933.1:0-11638 GCA_018236825.1 Apodemia zela
GCTGGTTATTTTAACGTTGGGTAAATGACATAGTAAGGTCAAATGATTTAGCTTAACCAAAAGTAATGTAGTGTTACCATTTTTTTATCTATTGAATATTTAACGTAATATAAATATAGAGAAAGTTAAACACTGAAATCTTACTGTTAAAGATAATTTACATTTGCAAACACATTTATTTAAGCCGATCCTAACATACTCATCTCTCACTTTCATACATTAGCATTCAGTGCTTGTACAGAATTTTGCAGAGCAAACCTTGCACCCCAACTTAAGATGTGTTTTGAAGTAATTTCCCTAACACTCCATACACTTTGTTCCCCGCACACACTCTTATTTTTATATAGCGGTGTACCTTCCATTCCTCCTAAAAACTCGTCCACTTGTCAAACACTGCATCATCAACAACAACTCTAACATCCGTTCTAGTGACTTCCTTTTCGAATACCATTACCTTGGTTTTCTTGGCATTCAATAATTGTAAGCCCATGTTCTTACAATCGTCTTTCATCGGGATCAGTGTTTGGAGCCGAGATGGAGTTGAACTCAAAAGTAAAACGTCGTCTGCATAAAGCAGGCAGTTTAATACTAGATGACTCATCCACATTCCCACATTTATCGACCTCATCCTTTAGACGCACTTATACAGATACAGGATGAACAGACGAGCTGTCAACATTCAACAATGCAACATTAGCACCAATATTGACATTAAAACAGGGCGATATGTTTCGATTTACCGGCAAACATGCATTGCAGTACCAGTATATGGACTGCACTGCATGCAGCAGGGTTCCACTAATGCCGTAATCTGGTAGTCTCCCAAAGTTTATTTCGTATAACTCTATCAAACCTTTTCGCGAAATCCACTGAATCGCAAAAAACCTCAAAGGTGATTAAATTTGTTTTTTTCTACTAACTGTTTTGTGTGACACCCGCGATGCCACGAAAAGAAAAAACAGCATTTTAATAAATGGATAAAACTCAACGAAGGGAGATAAAGAAGACTCCAGCGGCACAATTATCTACTCACATCCAACACACTTTCACCCATGTTAGCAGCAAACACAAAAGCACATAGTATACGGAATCAACGCACGTTCCACATTGCAACTGAAGCATCTTCAGGAGAAACGAACACTATCATTAGTTGAAAACAGTAAATAATGCACTTGTATTTTTATTTACGCGTATACACAACTAAGTGTATACGAGTTGTGCATTCAAATCAATCGACCGGTTTCGCTTTTTAAAAGCATCTTCAGGACTTAATATTCTTTAAAAATAATATTAAGTTCTTAGTATAAGAATACATAGGCTGTGTGGTCGTTGGATAGAACGTATCTTTTGGAAACCGGTCAATTGATTTGAAAAACTCTGTGTATACGTGTCGTGAAATAAAAGTACAAGAGCATTATTTACTAGTTTTAACTAATAATAATGGATTTTCACAAAGTACCGACGATTGAAAGTGTAGTAACGAACGCTACTGTTTATATCATAAGCTAGCAAACAACTGATGGCTCTCCTGATGAAAAGAGAAACCATCGCCTATTGACACCAAAGATGGTAATTGTGCGTTGCTATCCTTGTGGTGGGGTCTAGATGCCACATGCATAAGTTTATCGGCTACCCTTACCTTCTATACCGAAACACAACAATGAGAAACACTGACGCTATTGTGGCAGAAATAGATAAGGCGGTGGAAACAGACCCGAGCGAGACAACGCAAAACTCTACTGGAATCGACGCGTTGAGTGAAGTAGTGTTCGGTCAAGTCGTGTCGAGTGAAGAGTTGTAAAATTATTTAGACATGCGTGCATGCGTCGAGTCAAGTAGTGTTCGTCTCTCCTAAAGACGCATCAATTGCAAAGTGCGTTTGAGTGCGTATACTGTGTGCTTCTTTGTTTGTTGCTGACGTGGGAGAAAGTATTGTGGATGTGAGTGGATAATTGTGCTGCTGAGGTCTTCTTATTTTCCGGACATCCGGTAAGTTTTATCCATTTATTGAGCTGCTGATTTTCCTTAAAAGTGGCATTGCAAAGGTCACAAGAACAGTTCGCAGAAGATAGCAAATTTAATAAATTTCACCTTTGAATTATGAATTTCTATCGCCTCTGTGATCTAGTGGTCCGGTGTCGGAGTTGATCACACGAGGTCCCGCGTTCGATTCCCGGGTCAGGCAATTAAAAAATGTGTTTTTTCAGTTTTCTGATAAAATCAACGTTGCCCGGGATGGGAAAAGTGCCCGGTTGGCGATAAGCTAGCCACCTATCACATTGTGGGACCCCAGTATCTTCGGCTAATTGTGGGTGCACTGGGTGTACCTCTGCCTACCTCGTAGGGGATATGGGCATGAAGATACTTTTTTTATAGCATATGCCTGATTCAATAAAATATCGCAAAAAACCATTGAACCAACAGCCAGATGCCCCCTACGACGTTGTGGCATAAGAAAACTTAAGAATGTACATGCATGCTCAAACATCGCACGTAAGTGTATGTGAATGGATAGTAAAATGCACCCTCAATAATTAAGAGACATTTATAGAAGGTGGTAGAATTCTGTACTAAATTTGTCTGTATACCAAAAAAATTTACGACCCATTTGACACATGGCTCTGTTGGATAGTGTGCGCCGACCAGAAGCAAGGTCATAAGTTCAAATCCTGTAGTGTCAAAATGTTTCTTTGTCAAGTTTTAAAGTTTTCCTTAGCACTGGATAAGTGCTAAAACACATACTCGTATATAGTTAGAAACACGAATGTATTGATCAATATTATAAAATGAATTTCATCTGTTACAATTAACTCATTTGTATTTTGTTTAGTATATATATGTATCACAAACCAAAGAGAAATTTCGGCACATTGAACCATTTGACACGTGGCTCAGTTAGATAGAGCGTTCCGGCCAGAGGCAAGGGCACAGGTTCAAATCTTGTCGTGTCAAAATTTTACTTTAATTTAAAAAAAAAATGAGCAGATCCCTAGCTATTTGTAACTAACTTGAAAACTAAGCAAAACAAATTTGGTTCTGGTTTTAAAATGACATAATTTCAGTTATATCTTTAGAAATAAGGTTTACAATGCATCTTGACATAAATTTATATACAGGTTGCTCAGGAAAGAATGCATAACCTCTGAAAGGTATTAGCCTTTAAAATATGATTTTCAATTGATATTTATTGCATACACATTACAATAATTTAGAGCAACTGTTCAAATTGTTCTAAGTGCCATATTTCTAGCAGTGTAAGTAATTTTTTTTTAATTTTTTTAGGGCTTGCTTTTAGTTCTACTATTAGTCTTTCAGAGGTTATCCATTCTTTCCTGGGCAACCTGTATGTATTATTATGTGAAGGAATAATTTTTGGTAGCCCTTTTTAAGACGATTATGCCAACCATGGAGTATGAAATTTGGCACATTTAAAGTTTACATTGCAGAAAACCGTAGAGACCTAATGTTTTTAAGAAATGTGCATTAGAAATGCATTGAATATAAACATTACACACATGTACATTATTTTCTTTATAAATAAAATCTGTTGTAAAACTTAAGAGATTTTATTGTTTAGTCTATGATCGAATTTCGGCCACAGGCGATTGCTAGTAATTATAAACTTGGCTTTCAATATAATTAACAATTACCACAGATTATAAGCCAACATTCATAATAACTTGTAACTCTACAGGACATCCCTAACACTTTTTAATCATGTCTGCTAGAATTTGACTTATGCTTTGTAAAATAAATTAAAGATCATCTAGGTATGCTGTTTATTTAAATACCAATAGTGCTATTAATAAAAACTAAAGAGGTTTAATGATCCGAGTTATGGTTGTTAATTTGCTTTCCAATTGTACATTTTCGTAAGAATGATAAGTGGCATAAAATAGCAAGACGATTTAATATATAGTGATAAAATATGAGTGAATACATTTTTATTGCTAAAACTGGTAAATGTAAGAAACTCAAGATTACATTTTTTTTCCATAGTTTGGTTTTATAACCAAATATGAAATGATCTTTTGGAAAATTTTTGAAATACGTCTTATTGTGACGTGTTTGTTTTACAGTTTCAAACACTCCAATGGGCTTAAATCTTTGGTAGATATGTCGTTTTTAAAATGGTAGTACCAATTTAATATATTTTATTGCATACTATGATTTTGATAATATCCCAATTAACTTCTGGCATTCTCAAGCAGTACCTATTATTCTCAGCTAATTGAAAGGTAATGTATTCAGATATTCAGGAATCCCAATTTATTTTCTAGTGGTCCTTTCTCCTCTCAGAACTTTACCACCTAATAATAATTGCTTTCTAACTCTTTCATTTCCTTCAAGAACTCTACCAAAAAATATTGGTGTATCTTTATATATATATATAAAAATCTCATGTCACAACGTTTGTTTGTGCTTTTCTTCTAAGCCACTAGTAGATATCTATTGTTTGGTCTAACTTAAAAGATAGGATAGATTTTATTTACCCCTAACCTACGAAAATATTAAGTGAAAATAATTTTTATGGCAGTAAATTATATATATTTTATATTTATAAATTGTATATGAATTATAGTATCAAAGAAGTATTTTTGTTTGGAAAACAAATTTTCATCATGTTAGTCTGAAGAAAAAAGCTAGTGGATACCCAGACTATTGCAAACTATCATTGATGATTATTGTTTATATGATGATTCCTAAATTTATTTGAATATACTGACTGTCTAGGACATTAACATCTGCATTGAAACCCAAAAACATTATTTCTCTTTGCTAAGTCGGTTTAAAAAGTAGCCTATGTCACTCCTGGATGATGCAGCTTTCAAATGGTGAAAGAATTTTTGATTCGAGTAGTTTTTATGTGAAAACATTACAAACATACACACCAATGTTTCCTCTTTATAATATTAGTTTAGAAGTTAAGATTGGCAATAATTGTTATAAATTGATACCTATATTTGAAATCGGTTTTACCAGAATATAAGGATTGTGGTATATGGAGAAGTGTTCAAACAACAACAAGACGGATGGGAAAGTGAGTATTGTTAAAAATGACAAGATTCATAAGCAGCCAATTATTTTCATATTTTATATGTGTATAAAGCCCAAAAATCACATCTTACCATATCCATAAGCCGCTAGGCCAAGTGTAGCCATAGAGTCCAAGAAACAAGCTGCCAATCTGCCAAGACCTCCATTTCCAAGGCCAGCATCTTCCTCTAACTCTTCTAACTCCTCAATGTCCAAACCTAACTGGTACAAAGCTTCATCCACCGTGCCTTGAATACCTAAGTTGATCATGGTATTTTGGAGTGATCTTCCCATATAATATTCCAGTGAAAGATAGTAGACACGCTGTAGAATAATATTATTATCAATTTTAGCATTCAATACTTTTGCAACATTTTTATTCTAAAATCAAAATATTGTCAAAATACTAGTATTTTTTATAAATGTATTTTTTTAGCTTTTACCTCACTATTTTTAATTTTTTAAAAACATTAGTAGAGGATTATTATTGCACTAATAAAATGTTTAATTTAGCTTATGTCAAATTCCACATCTTAACATCCCCCTCCCATATAAATTTCAGTTTCAAACCAAATACTTTTAATAGTTCACACAATAATCTTATTTTGTATGTGCACAATATAATCTATGATCTATTTTGTATTATTTAGGTGAAAAATGTATGCCAGTATCTGGTTCTTATAATTAAGAAAAAAAATTTTTACAACATTATTCTTGCAACATAAATGATAAAAAAATATTAAGTATGTACAACTCTAAAATTGAGGGTAAAATCAACTTTGATTCTTTGACGAGGTCTCAATTTATTTTATTTGCTAAATAAATAAACACATAATAATATAACGGTCACAGAAAAAGGTTTTTGATCTAAAAAACAAATATCTCAGTTATTCTATTTCCTTGATTGCTAAAGAATCTGAATTCTTCTCCTTTGATTAGAAGTTCGATTACATAAAAGAAGTAAAACAAACCTTCGACATCTTAGCCCTTCATTTTAAAAATATATTTAGTGCATCAAAAAAGAATATGACTAGTAATTATATTAGATAATGGTAGTATTATGGTACTTACCTTGGGATCCTTTTCATAGTAATATTGTTGCGTACGAATCCAGCGAGAAACCAGGTGATCTCGCACAGTATGTGCCAAGGCAAAGTAATAATCCCTTGGAGTAGCAACATTTCGATCCTTGACTAAGGTGTAGTGAACATGACGATTGAATGCTTTCTTCACCTCGCCTACATTTTCAACTGCTACGATCCCTCGCACAGAAATTTGCTTTCGTTTTTCGAAATCTGATGAGACACTCATTTTAATTTGATATTAAATACAAAGCTACAATTTTGTATCGCGGCCAAACCCCAACTGAGCTAGCGAGCACTACTATCGGTCACCTTGTGAAGGTCAAACAATTAAGTTTGACCGCTGCTTTTAACCCTTCACACTAAATGTTAAGATTATATATAAATACAATTTCATGGAAAAACTGCTAATTTTATCGATATACCTTATAAAAATAATAATAAATGCAATTTATTTTTATTTACGTTTTTTGAAATAACATTTTATTTGACGCTAGCAAGTGACAACAGATAACTAGACATTGACATTTGACATTAGCGATGGGCGATTGTTACTAAAAACAATCGAATTATTCGATTGTGCAATTTATTCGAATGCAATCGAATAACTACTATTTTTTTTCGATAGTCCGTCAATTATTGTCATGCACGATTACATATGCCTTATTGCTGCGTGCGTAGGCACAAAATCGAATGCGCGCAAATCCATAAAGTAAATTTTTCGAATGAATCGAAAGTGTCATGGATTTATCGTGGCGCTTTTGCGACATACACAGATGTACTAATCAACTTACGCGCACACGCCGCATGACGCACACTCTGTTGCGCTACACAAATAACAATTCATTAGAGTGTTTTATTGTGTCAACGAATAAATTGATATTCGAATATACGCATATACGATTGTCGACTCATTCGATAGATTATTTAGGAACAATCGCCCATCGCTACTTGACATAATATAACGTCACAACTCACAAAGACGTTCAAAGAGTATATAATCACTACGTTAGACGTTTTGGGAGTGCTGCCAGTTGGGTGTGTTCATGTTAACTTAAACAAATAATTAAACGAAAGAACGTAATACTTATATTATTCTTTTACAAGCTGTAGGTACTTAACTTTTCAAAACAATGGTCGATTTTAATCTTTAAACGGTATCCAATTTTCAATATAGTTTATGAGCTTTAAAATGTTGGACTGATAATACCAAATCTTTTTTCAAAATTTAATGAGTCTGTGTGTGTGGTCTAGTGTCCGGTGTCGGTGTTGATCACATGAGGTCCTGGGTTCGATACTTGGTTGGATAATTCAAAAAAATGTTTTTTCACTTTTCTGATAAACAACGTTGCATATAGGCTTGCCACCTATCACACTGCGGGACTAGGGATCTTCTGGTAATCGTGGGTAATAAATCGGTGGTAATCGTCGGGTAAACCAATAACATTTTCAAATTCAAAGAGTAAAATAAATGTAAACTTGTCATTGAGGATTAGGGTGGTGAGTAGCCCGTAAAATGCGGGGCATTTCCCCGCATTTTACGGGCTACCCCGTTTTCCTTACTACAAAAATTTAGAAACCCGTAATTAGCAAAAATTAGATGGTAGATAGGTACTAACTCATAGGAGCATTTAGATTTTTTAACAAGGTAGGTAATATTTTTGAGACATAGGACAGCAATCCTCTTCTGACGGCAAGTCATTATATCCAGGAAACATTAAAAATGTTGAAGTACCTTTGTGACTTAGCTTTCCTTTGTGCAAAACCTTACCTTACCCTCCATGACGGAATACAACAGTGCAAGCACTGACATCATAATACCGCGAGTGAAAGTGGTGACATAGTATAAGAACACTTATAATTTAATAATCCTAGTAAATTTCACTCTATAACATATAAATTAAAAAGTGTTTCCATCATCTTTCATCATCAGGGAGAAGCATTGCAGTTTCTAGAATTCATAATACCAATGCATCCTACCCAAAATCTAATGTTGTGAACCGAGTGACTCCGACCAAGGTTGCTCCGAAATATATCCGAATGGTTTCGAAATGTAACGTTCAGTAAAAAAGCAGCATTGAGAGTTAAAAAAAAGGAAATTTTGGACGCGTTTGGATATTGTATTTTTGCGGGTTCAAAGAAATTTACAAATAAAATAAAGTCGGGTAATAAATATTTTTTATTGTCAGTCGTTTAATTTTTTTAAAATGCAAGTTGACATGTGTAATCTGATTATATATGACGTCTATTCGTTTTGCACTATGTTTGCTAATAATGATGTGCTTATATTTTTAGCTTTTTTAAGTCTAACTTAATATTAATTAAAATAAAATTAACGTACAAAAACAAGATATAAACGGGTCCACTTATTTAACATAAACCTATTAACATTTGAAAATATATACAACTAATTTTAAAATAAATTTATTTCAATTCAGTAACCACATTTGTATATTCGTTCACTTGTTACAGATGGCACATTATATAAATAAGCAAAGCCGTGGAACCAATTCATAATTTAAACATTATTTTAAAATAACTTTTTCGTTTGTTTCTGCTGAATTTATTTTAACAAACATAATATACAAACACAATATTCAAGAAGGACATGATAGTTATTGGTTATATGTAACCAATAAAAATATAATAATAAGAGAATTTTGCTTAACTACATAGTAAACCTCAACGAAATTAGTGTAGTAAAATTTACAAAGTATGACGACAGCGTACCGCTAACGAGTGTAGTCAGAGTAGGTACGGCTAATCACTGTCTACATACAATAAACTTCAATATCTATGCACACGTGTCCGTAAACAAACATTTTTAATCGGATAATTAGGTCAATATTTAAGTACCTACCTGTTTATGTACCTACCTGTTTATGTACCTATTGGTTTACATCGCATCGCAAATATCAGCGCACTCGCTATAGCTCACGCATATTGCGAGTGCTCAGATATTTGCGATGCGATACAAATTCGCAGTTATTTGTGGGAGCACTTTGTTTAGTATCCGAATCGAGCACTGAACACCCTCCTCCAGTATGTGCAGTCTATTACAACTACCAGTCAACATAAACAATTTTATTTATCTAACTACTGTGAGTGGCCTGTTAGATATATTTGCATTCGTAACAGTTTGATAAGGCCTTTAGATATCTTAAAAAAACAAAAGGGATACTAAAACATCAGTTTTGTGCGCCCTGTTATATAGGCACCTAACACTTTAAAATATACTTTAGAGCTTTTATATACTGCTATGAATACAACGTGAAAGCTTAAACTTGCACACAATTGCTCGTTTATGGACGGAGGTTATCAGCAGAGTACTTTGTAACATACTTGGCTATCAGCACTTGCGTGAAAGCTCTTATTATAATTCATTTAGTTTCCGTTTAATTTCACAGCGGTTTTGGTTTTAGATATGAGATTATAATAAAGTAATCGAGTTGGTTTAATTTAGGAGGGTTAAATATACTTATTAACGTTAAAAGCAAGGCACAGAGAAAAAAGTTATGTCCAATGTCCACAATAAACCAAAATGACGCGGACACCATATACATCACAACAATTTAGAAGTTATTTTAATTATTACTAATCCATAATTTTTTTATGTGAAATAATTACATACAATTTTGCCATGTTCTATTTTTTCCACTAGTTCATTTTTTATTCAATAGGAGGTTTTACGCAAAACTCGGCGCAGAGGGCGCCATCAGCACAAAACGTAAACAAACCGCTGTCATTTCAATCGTTATTCGTAAATAGATATTTGTAGTTAATGTGAAGAGTATAATATAATCATTACGTTTCAAGGACAGACTAGTAAAGAGAACTAAATTGTTTTAAATAAAATAATATGACATCCTACAGTTTATTAATTAAGGTGTATGTATGATTTAAAAAAAACTGCTTCGAGAATGGGATGCGAGTTTGAAGGGGAAAAGGATTTGGTGAATAGGAACGGTAAGAACTGTTAACCGTTTCCGCTAGTGCTGCACTCTGCCGTGAAAAAATTGCAGTATTATCTCCCATTCGTACATTACATTGCCTCGTATATATATTATATAAACGTCGACAATTATAAATCCATGAAACAGATGTACGCTTATATTAACATGATCTCATTAATTAGAATTTCATCAAATAAAAAAATCACATATAGTAAAATGTAATAAGGTATGTTTTAAAGTTATGCTTAATTGTTTAAAATATTTTAAAAGTATAATTAAATGTATTGAGTTTTATTTATTGTTAATAAATCATTCAAACCATTCATTTTTACTGTAAAGGTTAAAAATCAAAATATATATTTCTGCGAAAGGTACTCATAAGTCATAACGATTGAATAAAATATTTCATTACTATCCTAATATACATAATACATTAAAATATCACATCTAAACATCTATTATGCCTTTTAAGTAGTATTGAAACACCAACATGGTAGTATGGCAATAATTTTATTATTAGGTATTAAATTGTGAGTATTATTAAAAATCTCTAGCATTTTTTTAATCTTCGTATTCGACGATACAAGTTTCTATTTGAACTATTCAGATTCTAGTATAAAAAGCTCATTTATCAATATTTTCAATTACAACTTGCAGCTAATGCAATTCTAGTTTATTAAGGTATACATGAGTTTTTCATTTGATCTTCATTAGGAACATCTAACATGAATAGGGTTGCCACTTGCCTCTTCTTGATTTAAGAGTAATCAGCTTCAAATATACGGGTTTTGGATTTTTACTAGCCATAATTAAAGCGGCATTATTTTATAACAAAAGCTAACATTTATATTTCCTAGCAGAGGAAATAGCCTTTACTAAAAATAAACAATGAAGATATTTTGTAAATAAAATCCAAAAAAATCTTTAGATGTTAAACACGTATGAATTCAAATAAATTATAAAACAGCCGCGGCGGGTCAGACAGAACACTCAGGTTTAGCTGTAAAATTAGGTTGACACTAAAATGTTGATTGGCTCGTGGTCTAGGTTAGCCTATTCAGCTCAGGTCATGATGATAATTCCGGGTTCGATCCCCAGGTCGGGCAAATGTTATTGAGATTTTTCTCAAAAATTCAAAATCTCAGTAGCAGCCCAGAGTCTGGCGGGTGGTGCCTAACCACTCTCGTGTCTCGGATGAGCACGTAAAGCCATCGGTCCTGGTTATCGCTAGAGATACTCGATAATCGTTATCAGGTCGGTAAAATGCAAGAATAGAACCCGAGCCTCGACAAGATCATATTCGTTAAGCGTACCCGCTAATCACTAATCCAACCAGGCAAAGTGTATTTTGCGAGGCTTTCTGTATGCTAATTAGTGGTTTAATTGTTAACAAAGAATACGAGACTTTAAATCCATGACATTGGTTAGTTCAGTTTTGACTTTGAAGTAGTGCCAAATTTTCGTAAATTTTTAAAACTAAGTATTTTTTTTTTTTATATTATAAGATAGCAAACAAGCAGATGGGTTTCCTGATGGAAAGAGTCAACCATCGCCTATAGACACCAA
>DWBA01000934.1:0-11636 GCA_018236825.1 Apodemia zela
GTATCTTCGGCTAATCGTGGGTGCACTGGTTGTACCTCTGCCTACCTCTTCGGGGAAATGGGCGTGAAGATACTTTTGACATTATTAATAGGGACCATCGGTTTGGTAATTTGACATTTATAGCAACAGTTTTAGCTAACGCCTCGTAGAAAATGTTACGTGATTTGACTCCTTAATAGATCATCATACCCAAATGTTATCGAATTCCAACAATATTACATACATACATGTCAAATTGATAACCTCCTTTTTTCTTTGGTTGAAAATGGACTGAAACCTTTCTACACTATTATAATATATATAATGTAATTTATATAATAACTGTAGAAAAGTGTGATTATAACAAGATATTAAATAATTTGATTGCAAATGCCATTTTTGGTAAATTATGTTGAATAAAAATAAAACCATTATCATTAATTATAGTTTTATTTGTATTAAATAACAAATATTTTTCTTACAAAAAATTAATAGATTCATTGATCAATTTGTACAAATTGTACAAAAATACTTAAATAATTACATACATAAATCTTATAGTAGTAAAAAAAACAACAAGTATGTAGATAAATAACACTTACGTTTTATCAAATTTAAATTCTGTATTTTATTCATAGTTTGCATTTATATTGTAATATCAGACTTAAGGATCATTGATCAGAATTAAAAATTACCCTTTCACAATATGAGAAAGGATTTGATTCTATTAAATAAAGCCATACAATTTAAGCTATCATTAACAGTGTTACCATATTTAAAAATTATACCGATAAAATTATACCGCTGTGCGAGTTTTTTTGGCACAAATATTTTATTGTTATTTATATCAAATATAAGTGCTTCTATTCCAGAAATAAATTACGTATTTTTAAAAAATATCTACAATTTAATAAAAATTTAGTACATTTTAGAGTGTAGAGCTATATATATCAGTATAGCTTATGAACATGGCCTTACTGCTCAGTATTTAACTAAATGTCATTTTGGCGTTCCGCTTTTGACGTAGAGAAAAATTGTGACAAATACGACGAATGCAGTTATAACCGTTGCGCGTTTTAACGTAGAGTATAATTTTGCTTGACCGAAACGCCGGTAAATCAACCAATCACAGGAAAGCAGCAGTTGAAACGCGTTAAGGCGTGATCGCAATCGTACGGTTACTGCAAAGAACTCTTGAGAATTAATTCTCAGCAATTAATCGAAATAAGCAAGCATTAAATTTAAGTTACTATGTACAATATAATTTAAACGATATTTACAAAAGAATATAATCTAAAAGCAAGTGCCAAAATATGCATTTAGTAATTAATATTCCCTTTCTTAATTACTATACGTATTTCACAAGAGTCATTTATGCCTAAACTTATTTACGTATGTTACAATTCTCACCTGTTATGAAGTTAGTAATAAATGTCAGTTTTTTGTTACAACTTAAACCTTTCATAACAGAATAGAAATAGAATTAACGAATAACTCATAGATAGCCATTTAAAAGCTATAGATCAACAGAAAACAATGGATTCATTCTTATATCGGGTACACTATTTCTACGTGGTTTCATTACGTTTTGTCTTGTCAGTTCTTTAAACGTTATGAGACCAGATGCATTGGCGTCCAATCTAGAATGGTATTTTGATGGATCTGTGGTAGGTAAATATGGATATTCACTAAGATATGTTTGAGCATTCTTGTTTTTAGGTTCGCTTAACAAATCTGACTCATGTGATAAAACTAAATCATATGAGTTTAATGTTTTATCAGATACGCATTCCATCGATCGGAAAGTTTCTAGTACAGCTTTTTTATGTGGAATACCTCTTAAACTACCTTGTCTACTTAATCGGCCTTCCATTACATCTTCGAACAAATCATCAACATTAAATTTTTCCGATATCTTAACTAACTTCTTAGTATCACTTAATGATTCCTTATTATCGTGCATTTGATTCCAAATTTTAGAGATTTCTGATGAAGGCATTGAGTGCGATTTTTTTATATTGCTTTTTTTTGACTTACCTTTTTTTTCGGGAAATTCTTGTGATGTAATAGTTAATTGTGTTTTACTGATGTTTTTCGTTTTTTTCACATCTCTAAGTTCTTCTAATGACTGAAAATATTGTTTTGCTTGTTTAAACCGACTTTTATAATCAACGTAATTAGCTCCTTCGTTATATTTAGAAGCATCTGTAGAATCATCTGGTGTTTCAATTATTTCTAATTCTATGTCTGATAAACAATGGTCTTGATCTTGATTTATTATTGTTTCAAAGTCGGTAAAGATATTTGTACTTTCACTGTTTTTGTCATTTATTAAAGATTTTGTAGTATTTATAATAGTTGGTTGCAACAAGGTTTCTTTAGAAGCAATATTGGCAGTCTTAGTTCCTGAAAGCAAATATATAAGTTTAAGTATAATGATCACTAATTGATCTAGGTATGCTATCTATTATCAAACAAAAATGTGTCATGTCAAAGATTTTAAGTACATAGGTACAATAGGTAACACAAAAAACAGACATCAAGATAAAATTTCCTGTTCTGCAAGTTTTGATTTTTTGTTGATAAAAATCTGCATAAAACAGTCTTAAATGGCCGTGATACAGAAACTATTTTAAAACTGATTAAATAAGTTTGTTAATGGAATGAGTATTACCTTCTGCTGAACTCTTTTCTTGGAGCTTCCTTTGATACCCCGATTTTGATACGTTTGCTGATCCCTTGGTACGTTTATGATTTATTTCTCTTGTCGTTATTAACGTTTTTGAGGCATCTTCAAATAATGATATAAAGTTTTTGACTGAAATTCTTGGCAATTCCTCACAAGATTTATGTTTTTCCAAGTCATCGTGTTCTGAATTCGAAACTTTATTAAAGATGTCCAATTCTGATTTACTTTTATATGTTTTAAGATGATTTACTGATAAATGTTCCATGGTATCATCACTCTTTCGTTTTATTTCATATTCACTTTTTGGGAATGCTATTTGGCTGAATTTTTCTGCAATATTAGCTGTATTTTCTCGTAAGTTATCATTATTTCGTTCCTTTTTTAAAGATGTCATACTGGTGGACATAGAAGATTTTTCTAAAGTGAGAGTATCACTGGATATTTTACTATATTTCGTGCTTACACTGTTATTATTTACAGCACTCAGTTCTTTAGGAGTGTGGGTGTTTTGCATGTTGACATTATTAACAGGAACCACATGACATTGTGTAGATTTTCCTCTTGCCCACGGCAATGGTTCTGTTTTAGAAATATCATGGAATAATGATATTCGACTAGATACTAGACCGGTTTCATGTGTAATAACATTCCTATGGTTTAAACATATTTTGTCATCAACGTCTGGGTTTCCTAAAAATGTGTCTATTTTATTTAAAATTTGTTGCCTTGATGTGCCAAAAAATCTTTTTGGACTGGTTTCGAATGCTTTAAAAACTTGTTCTGAAAGTTCTTGTTTCAAATAAGGGGGTGATATCTCAATTATACTTTGAGATTTATGCGCTCGTGCTAAATATTCTTCTCTAGCAAAAGAATGTTTTAAATCACAATCAATTTTAGGTTTATTTTTAATATTTTCTATTTTTTCATTCGATCTTATTGGTGTTAAGATAGTATTTGTTTGCTTTTCATTTTCTTCGTTTGACTTTAAAAAATTTTCAACTATCTTTTTTCCTTTTCTTTTAGTCAGCGAATCATTTCTTCGTGCATATTTTAAATATGTACGTTTTTTACTTAGCTGTGATTTCATTTCTTCCGATTTAGCTTCAATTTGTCTTATCTTTTCGTCCCAATAACGTTTCTTTTCTAACACTAAATTCGAAGTTTTATCTCCAAACCGTATTAAGTCTTTATTTTGACTGTCACAATAATCTTTGTCTTGCTGATAGGGGTGAAGGTCTTGACTTACTGAAAATGATTCAGTGAAATTTGCCTGAACCTCAGAAATCTTGCCTTCTATGCTCTCCGGTTGTCTTTTCACATCTGCTAAAACTTCAGACGCAGAATCGACATCTACATTATCAATGTTTATGATATTGTTAGTTTCTGTAGTATGAATGACATTATTTGCATCTATTAACACAGAATTTTTTTCAGAGTTTGCAAAATAATCATTATAAATATCATCTAGTTCGGCCAATGCACTTGTCACTGAATCATTTTCATGTATAAGTATATTTTCTATGTTTACATTTTTGTCATTTTCTTCTTTTATAGGTGTGAATACTGTTCGTTTAAGATCATATTTACTTGTTACATAATTTATTTCATCATCATCTGTTTCTTGTATTTCAGGAGAATCATCCCAATACCCTCTACCCACTATATCAGAAATCTTTTCTAAAATTGGAATCTTTTGTTTATCTAGTGAATCAAATAATGATTCATGGATAACTTCTGATGAAATGGTATTGTCGTCTATACTTACGTAAGCTGAATCTCTCATTTCTCTTTTAGGTGAGATACTGCTTGATCGAGTTGTAGCTGCAATTGATTCATTTGAATTATATAAAGAATCTTTTGAAACTCTTTTAAGTAATGGAGGCTTATCCACAGATTCATAATATATTTTAGATGTTTTTCCTGTGGATAATATTTCGATATTAGTTCGCGATTTTAATTTGGACATGTTGTTATCACTTTTTAATGGTGCGTCTTGTGATATATTTATTTCAGAAGGTGAAATGATGTGATGCGGCATTGAAACAGGTGCCCCAATAATAAAATCAGTCAAAAGATTTTCATCACCCAAGCTTGAACCATCGTCAGTTAGAAATGGATTTTTAGTTACAGTATCGACAGTTGTCATTGAATTTTCTATGTTATCTATTTTAGAAAATGGGTTAGTAGATTGTATGGTTAAATCTGGTTGATGTTCGCTTACTAACTTCGTCAAAGCCGTTTCTGTCTCTTCGTTTTGAGAATTATTTGTTTCATATTCAGTAATTATCGAAGAGCTGAACTTTTTCTCTGTAGTAGAGATTTCGTCGCATATTTTAGTCAAAAAAGGGTTACTCAATTCTTCAGCATTTATTGATGTATCGTCTTCTAATATATTTTCAGTTTCAACCTTGTTGTTTTTTAAATTTTTATTGGATTCGTTGTTGTTGTCTTTTGAATTTTCTTCTTGAAACACAACTTTTTTATATATTCTAAACATTGCTGGAATATTTGTTGAATTAAAATCATTTCTTTTTTCTGTTTTTTCGGTAAGTATAGAAACTGAAATATTTTCAGGAACTACATATCGATTACGTCTTTCTAATATGTCTGTATTTAAGTAATTATCGTTCAGTGTTGAATTGACTACATCGGGAATATGTTTTTGATTTCTTAGTGGAATTTCATCGTCCAAATTTACATTAGCAAGAACATTTTTTATTTTGTTAAATGAGCTAAAGGCTTTGCACACTTTACACATAACAACAACTTTTTTTGCCATGATATAAAATCTTTTTGGTTTTGGCTTTAAATCTAATAGGGTTTCTTTTGTGCATTCTACAGGGGCTTTAGATTTGTTTTCCATGGTTGCAGAAACAAGCAAATTTTTCTCATCATCATCGCTTATTCTTTCTAAAGTACCATTTTCTCTGAGAATCATTTTTTCATTGCCAAAATGTACTATTCTAACAATAACTTTTCTGTTTGTGTTATCTTCCACTAAATGAATCTGTTCACCATCTTCAAGGCAGAAATTATCTTTTTCTAGAATTTCAATTATATTATTTGTGCCAATCATTTGAAATGGTGAACCAGGAATGTGTCGGTTTTTGCTTGTTATTGAAATTTCGTATTGTCCTTCTAAATCAATAGTGTATCCAACTTTTACGTAGTCTTGATATTTATCTGTGTCCATTTTGATATTGCATC
Organism: Apodemia zela; assembly: GCA_018236825.1. Classification (NCBI taxonomy): domain Eukaryota; kingdom Metazoa; phylum Arthropoda; class Insecta; order Lepidoptera; family Riodinidae; genus Apodemia; species Apodemia zela. The sequence goes on from DWBA01000934.1 coordinate 5,876, forward strand.
TAGTTTGAGGTATATAGTAGGTTTTACTCATGTCACTTTTTCCAAAACTTCGAAAATAGGTGGTACCTTGAGTAATCGGTAATACATTTTCAGATTTCGTATGTATAAATTTCGTTTTCGTATGTTTTAGTAATTCTTTTCGTAATTGCTCAGCTTTGCCAAGAATTGGTGGTATTTTGATCATGCCATATGAATTTTCCGGGCCGTTTATACTTACTATAATTTCCCCAGGTTCATTTGCTTGCTGAGCTAATGCATAAATCTTGAAATAAGCTTTGTTATTTAGTTGGGCAGCTACAAGTCCGGAACCGCGAGCTATATAATCGAATGTGAATTTGCTACCCTCTGGAGAGTTTTTTAAAGCATTCGCCTTTGTATTTGATGGTTTTAATTTGTCCAAAGCGAGGCGTATGTTATCTAAAAATGTTATGAATTTCCATTCTTGGTGTTTGGCTAAAGAATCTATCGCTTCAAGTTCTTGTGGTGTGAACATCTGTAACAAAGATATACATTTACGAATAGCTTTTTATTTAATAGTCGAGGCTAGTTTTGTTAAATTTAAATGAGAATAATCCCACAGTAACACAGAATATAGTTTAAATAGCATGTCTTTGCGTTTTTTTCAAGAAAAGTGAGATTTTGAAACATACACGTGTGTAGAATTTTTTTTATACCGTAGTTTTTGGGAGTACCTTATCGCAATTATCGTTTTTTTTATATAATAAGATAACAAAAAAGCAGATAGTTCTCCTGATGGAAAGAAAAACAATCGCCTATAGACACCAAAGATGTTAATGGTGTGTTGTTATCCGTGTGACGGGTTGGTAATGCGAAATACATAAGTTTACCGGCTACCTTACCCTGAGCAGACCGAGCTTCTTAGAGGCAAGTTTAGCCTTTCCTCCTAATGACCCCGGAACTGAACATTGTTCGATATGTCAACGCCATGAATTCCAATACTGGCTGAGGCTGTCGGAAAAGTGTTCCAAAACGAGGTTGCATCGACAAAGGGAGTCTTTTTAGCGGTAAACGCGCACAGTTGCGTCTTAGGGTCAAATTGGACCAAGTTTATTGGACCCCATTCCGAAATATTGGTCAGCTGATTCTCGATTTCAGACACAACTTGGTTTCGGTTTTAATTGACGTGTGCTCCAGAAATACCGCTGTGGCCGAAACATGAAGCATCACCACTACAGCTTTTATCTACATAGCAATTATTGTTACTAATTCGCAATATTTTTAGGCATACAACAACTAATCTACTTTAGGCATACATTTAAGTTCACATCTACCTGGCTTTTTTTATTTTTAATAATTAGATAGCAAATAGGCAAATGGCTTTTCTGCTGGAAAAATATACCATAGCCTATAGACAATAAAGCTGTGAATAGTGCGTTGCCATCATTGTGGAGGGGTCTTAATGCCACATACGTAAGTTTAACGGCTACCTTACACTCCAAACCAGAACAGCTTATAACGGCAGGAATAAGTAAGGTAGTGATACCAGACCCTAGCGCGACATTGCAGAACTCTTATCACCTAGTAGCCACGATGGTAGTGATTCGTATAGGCAATCGTTCGCCTCTTACGAACTGCCTGGCAGAATGGCAAGTGGTCTGTTCCTCGAAGGGGGCCTGGACCAACACAGGAGAAATGAAACAAAAATATAATTGTTTTCGTTATATTTCCCCTATGTAGGTTTCCTACTCTTGGTTCCTGTGTTCATTTCCACTTCGCTACGCTACAGGTGACTACACCTGTAGTGTAGCGGAGAGTAACGCCACAAGTATAATTTTTCTGGCTACCTTACCCACACACTAATCTAGAACACGTCAGTGATAAGCAGTGATGCTGTTGCGGTAGGAAAACACAAGATAATGGTATTAAATTTGGACGAGACGTTGCAGTACTTTACCAACCCACACCTAATCACTGAGTCAATTAAATTCAAAGCATTATAGTAATATAATATTAATATCGCTGGACAAATTACATGAATTTTGCTTGTGATATAGGTGTTAGTCAAGGATATTAAATTAATATTCTATTATATCTATTAAGTTTCAATTGTGAATCTAGACCATTCTCGAATCCACCTGAAGACACACATTTTTTTTAAATTAAAATCGGTCCAGCCGTTTAGGAAGAGTTCAGTGACATACACACGCACAGAAGAAATCTGTTTTATTTTCAGCTCAATAAATTACGTTCACTAACAGTAGTGCCAAAACATTAACAAAGCGATAAACTCTTATTACATATTTAAGTTGTATCTCACCGGTTCAACGCCAAGATAAGATTCTGCAATGGATTGGGCGTGCTCTATAGATAATTTCTTCGGTGGATGGCCGTGGCAAGACCCAGGAAGCGCTATGTCTAAGACTCCACATAGTATCCAGCCTTGCCGCCATACCGTTTCCAGTTTCTCCACCCTGACGGTACCAGAGTCGTTGATCCATTGTAAAACTAGTTCTTTTTGCTCGTCACTCGATTGAAATACTGAAATTACAGAATACAAATAGTTAGATTTTGAATTGAAAATGCGGCTAAAACTTTTTTTAGCCGCATTTAGTGAATTTTTTCAAGGGACAAAGTATGGGTTCGCGTTTTAGTACCTACCTTTTATCTATATTATGGTCGTTCCAAAATAGGTTATGACATTTTACATAGTAGTACGCCTAACTAAAGATTAGCCGCTAAGCCAGATTAAAAAAAAAACATTTTTTTTTTTAATATTTACGACTGTAACATAATGGTTTTTGCTCCATCAGGCATAAAATCATCCACTTGTTTTTGTCCGAGCGATGAATGACGTTTGACGCGTACGTCATTTACAAACCATTCACGATCGCACGTCCGTCGTATTGATATCAAGAATGTTGTGACTAGGCAACATTTCGCGCTACGGCGAAAGTTTGCGTTTTCACGATGTATTCGGCCTAGCGCGAATTGCTTCGCGAAGGGGCTTGATGCGTCACTGCAGTGGTCTTCAAACTGCGGCCCGCAGATTGTTTTTGTGTGGGTCACGGCAAAGAAACAATAATATAACTATGATAAACGATAATTATAACAGCAAACTATACTTAATTTACCCGAGTTCATATGTTTAATAACTTCATGTGTGCCACATTTTTTGATATTGATGTAGTGTATCGTAAACTTTGGGTGAATGAAATAAGAAAAAACAGTAGCATAGAATTAAAGAATTTGAGGAACTTAAAAGGTTTATGAATTAAAAATTCAAGAAGAAAGTAATTGAAGTAATGTTACAATATTCTTGTTTGCTTTGTCACGGGCCGCACAAGTAACATCTGCGGGCCCCAATCTGATGACCACTGATATGACGCAAGCAGTTGTCGCGATGTAGTTCGCGGACACTTCGCGATAACGCGAATCTTCGCCGTTGCCGCGCCAGAAGTAAAAAAAATAGCAAGTACTCGCAAAAATTGGCGAATTACGCGTGTACTAAATGACGAATATTTTGCAATTATATTTTGAAGTTGCATATGGTGATGGTTTTAAGGTGATATTGATATCTAACGAAGTTGAATTTTGTTAGCGAAACACGCTCGTATTCACAAACTGAATAGTGATGAACTGAACTGTGACAAAAAGTGTAAAGACTCATTTGTGAATGTGTCCATTGGTTTGTGAACAAAATAATAGATGTGTTCAATAATTTTCGATGTAAATTTAACTAAAACTCAGTATTGTAAGTTGCAAATTAATTTCTTTCTAATTAAAAATTATTGTAGAAAGAATGTAGTTTTTAATTTTTAGTCAGGCCTAATATAATGCTGTGGACTGTGGTATTATCTATAACGCGTTACCTACAGCAAAACTTGAACCATATTTAATTTAGTAAACTGTAATTAAGTTAGCTAAGTCACATTTAAAGGCATGCATTCTTGTTTAGGTACGATTGTTTAAGATAATAGTGATAATATTATGCTAGCATTTTAGTATTAATTTGATAATCCAAAGCTAGGTTAAATGTGATGGGAAATCAGAATCAATAATAGCCAATAATGCGTAATAACCATTCCAGATTTTACCCTAGATTTCATATTTTTTTGATTAGAAAGCTCTTGCGTTATTATTCTAAGGCTCTTGCTATTGAAAAGATAAGTTAGATAACCACGCGTAGTTTGTAAATAACGTACGCATCACTTTTAATTCATTGTTCTAACGTAAACAAGTGGATAAGTTTATGCGTTGGGGCAAAAACCATTATGAAACATTCGTAAAAATTACAGAAAAATAGTCCTTTGAATTACGTTGTATTTTGGTTTGATATCTTTTGTTAGTCGTACTAAACACTAAAAATTTGATCACCTATTTTGAAACACTGTAAAATTTTTATGAAATACTAAAATTGTTTATACATAGGTATGCCCGTTATAGACTTTAAAACCGTTCAACCGGTTTCATGTGAAAGGCAATAATGCGAAGATCACCATAGGTTACTTTCTTACTCGATCAAGCAAAGGGTCAGGCAAACTAAGTCGCGGGCAATAGCTATTACTTTATATACTAGTGACAATAAAGATTTTAAAGAATAGATCATTTGTGTTCCTTTCAGGCAGTTTGTAAAAGGCGAATGACTGTCAAATCGTCACCATTATGTTTTTGAAGGTCTTGTACGATTTTGGCTGCTTCTAGGTTCTGTTACTGTCGTGTTCTGGTTTAAAGGGAAAGTTAGCGATATACTTATGCACGTGGTATTTCAATCCACCACACGGATGGAAACACCTTTGGTGTCTATAGGCGATAGTTATCCTTTTTCATCGCGAGAGTCGTCTTTGTTAGCCTATGAATATATCATGTTATTCTATGAATATATCATATGTTATCCTATGAATATATCATATGTTATCCTATGAATATATCATATTTTATCCTATGAATATATCATATGTCATCCTATGAATATATCATATTTTATCCTATGAATATATCATATGTCATCCTATGAATATACCATATGTTATCCTATAATTATATCATATGTTATCCTATGAATATATCATATGCTATCCTATGAATATATCATAGGATAACAAAGACGCCTAACCTAAAAGTTGAAAGTTATCAGTATATTCAAAAAGGCCTAAAATTGAACGTTGAATTTGCTTATTAATGGCAACCGAAACTTTAGAATATAGAGGCTTTGTATTGGTATTTTGATACTGGGTTTAATTTGTGTTGTTGATTAAAGGGAGTATTATCAAATTTCCCATTCCATTAACAGCCCATCTGAAGTTTCACACCGAACAATAGGGAATGCGTCATTATTTGTTATTACGCACTTGAGTTTCCCATTATTTTTGTGAATCTTTGCTGAGAGACTTTATGCGCAATTTATTATAAATACTATACTAGGTATTACCCGTTATTTCATTCGCGTGACCCAAGAATATAACTTCTTTTTGGCTCAGTCGAGTAAAAGGTTGCCTATAGCCTTATTTATTACTAGCTTCCGCCCGCGACTTCGTCCGCGTGGAATAGTTACTTGCTAATAGTTACAATGTTTCCCCCTCATGACTGCCCACCGGCTTCACACATTTGCTGTGATGTTATTTTAAAACTGCGATATCTCCTAAGATATTCATTTAAATCGAATGATTTAAAGGGCAATTTTGTTTTAAATTAAATACTTGTATATATGTATTTATTTGGATAAGGATTAATATCATGTTTATAAAAACACCTTCGCAAATAATGCATTATTTTAGAACAACTTTGGTTAGCATAAAAAAGG
>DWBA01000935.1:0-11635 GCA_018236825.1 Apodemia zela
TTGTTTAAACTGAAATTGTTTAAAGCGAAAGGAACTTCGTTCCATCCGGGTGTCCCTTGACACCTCTCAAGTTTTTTATTTGCTTACTTTGAAGCTAGATCAGTTCGTGTAATTCGTCCTAGCAATATTTATCTATATATATTTACTTTTATACATTTACATTCGCATTACACTAGTATGTAAATCATATCCAGATGTGAACACACAAAGCGTGTTAAAATTTTAATCCTTTGCTTTTCAGCTTTGTCGTAGTCGTATAACAAAGGATAATATTATATGTATATTGTATATAGTCTTTGGGGTAGCTAAACGTGGTTTGAATGCTAATGAGTAGCTACCGCGAAATCTCATATGAAAACTAAATTTTCGCGACCCATAAGCCGGATATTTCACGCTGTGGTGTAATGTGACATATAAGTGACATGACATGACATGTAAAAATAATATCTTTGATATAAATGTTCCGCGCCAGAGCCCCGATATAATCTCAGTTCTATACAATCACGATTAAACGAGATTTACCTGAAAGTAGAAGTTTTATTTTGGTTTTTTCCGCTTCATTGCCGACACCGATTTTAATGAAATTGGGTGTGAAGATAGTTGAAGTGCCTGAGTCAAACATAGGCTTACTTTTTTGAAATTTACTCTTAAGGCTGAAATAGGTTTTGAAAGTTTGTACGAAAAACTATATGCACATGTTAATCTACATTGTCGTTCATATAGCGGGCACCCTCGCGGACTAAGATCCATGGATCAGCTACTAATAATACTCGTATTGTAAATGTGAAAGTGAATTTATTTGTTTGTTTGTTATGCTTTCACAGCTAAACCATCCAACTGATTTTGGTGAAAATTTGAAGTTTTTGTAGTGAAGTTCTGGGACGAAACATAGGTTAACTTCCTTTTTAAAAATCAACCCCTAAGAGGATGAAAGTTTGTAAAAAAAACTTTATCGACGACATATACTCACGAGCGAGCAGTTAGTACATTCTAACAATTTATATCCTTTTGTTTTTATACTAATGAATTTGCAAACTTTGCCAGTAAAATACATTAAACTATAAAAATTATTAACAAAGCATTTAAAGTGCACCTCTTGTGTAAAACTCTGTTATTAAAACTTTACACTCAACGATTTTATTAATTAAACAAATTTTAGTTCGAAATTTCGTCTGGGTAGTTTCACAAAATGGCTATACAAACAGTGTTAGTTTATTGTACTTTACGTTGTTGTTAGTGATAAGTTTAATAAGCATAACGGTCATTGCAGGTGTTGGTCACTTTTGGAAAACTTTATTTTATTTATTAAATGTTACGGAAACAAACATATTATATTATATACAACTAGAAAACATTTATATTATTTATTAAATGTTAGGGAAACGTTGTGATTATCTATACTTCTATACTAATATTATAAAGAGGAAAGGTTTGTATGTAAGTATGTTTGTAACGAGTTGGCTCAAAAAGTTCTTGACCGATTTTTAAAGTTCTTTCACCTTTACAGAGCTACATCATCCAGGAGTGACATAGGCTACTTTTCTATGCGATTGAGCAAAGAAAAATAATGTTTTTGGGTCACGCGAACGAAGTCGCGGGGAACAGCTAGTATTATATACAACTAGAAAACATTTATATAATTTATTAAATGTTAGGGAAACAAACTGATTATATTATAAACCTACAACTAGAAAACATGTTGAAACATGAAAACATATACATAATTGTATAAAACCGCAACAAAAATAAAGATTAAAAAAAAAACTAGAAAACATTTATATTATTTATTAAATGTTAGGGAAATAAACATATTATATTATATACAACTAGAAAACATAACTTTTCCAAAAAAAATTCCGCAAATGTGTAACAGGCGGACTCGCCGTGCCCGTGGAACTCTCGAACCTTGGCCGTTTATTTTGCGCAGTGATTATATTATATATATATATATATTACATTGCTTATTTTATGTATTTCCTAAAATTTTATAATTTTTGTTTAAAAAGTACTGTAGAGTATTTGAATAAATAAAATTATGCAACATTAAGGAAAAAAATTTAAAAAAAATCAGAAATTTCCTACACAAATTTCAACAGATTTAATCTCAGAATCGAGGTCCAAATCCATGGTTTCGATTTTCGGTAGACTCTCCCTTACGTGCTGTACACATACATATTATACCCGTACATCCGTATACAGTTTGTGATAAATCACCAACTGTATATGGATTTTTAGACGGTTCACCCCGTGTTGGTCCGGGCTCCCTTGAAGAATAGACCATCTGCCGCTCTCCCAGGCATTTCGTAAGAGGGAATGAATCTGCATTGTCTCGCCCGGGTCTGGTACCACCGCCTTCCTATTCCTGCCGCAATAGCGTCAGTGCTTGACACTGTCGTGTTCCGGTTTGGTAAGGTAGCCGATAAACTTATGCATGTGGCATTAAGACCTCGCCATAAGGATAGCAACGCAACATTAACATCTTTGGTGTCTATAGGCGATGGTTATCTCTCTCCATCAGGTTAACCATCTGCTTGTTTGCTATCCCATGAAATAAAAAAAACAGATTTTAATTATTGAAAAAGTACATTGTTCTCTCAATCAATTTCAATCAACGAAAATTTGTTTGATGTACTACAAGATGGTTCACTTTCATGATACCGAGCACATTGCTTCCTAAATTTCCTTTTTGAAATTTACTAAACCAATTTCGGCGTTATCTATTAGGCTGCTCCTTTGATTAAATAAGGCCAAACACTGTTTACAGAATTGGGAAACACAAGCAAAGACGATCGATAAGGATCAAAGCTCCTTCTAATCCCCAATGGTCCGGCAAAGCGTCAAACGCTTTGAAACTTGAGTCGAATAATTGTTCCAGGTATCTAAATTACACCTGTCGCTCGATCAAAGCTTGGAAAACTTAAATAAATAGTTGTAAACAAATGTGTACTTTCCATCGTCGGCGCTTGGTGAAACTGCATTATAATATATAAAAACTCACATGTACTTCCAGTTCACTTTAATTAACTAACTGGAAGTACATGTGGATTTTTATAATATATTATAATGCAGTTTCAATGAAAACAAAATGAATAGTTACACAAACTACCAACACAGTAACATTCACTGTAACTACCTCTTACCTAGATGAAAATACCGAAAAAATGCAATTGTACTTTTATTTCACTTAACATATACACAGTTTGTTAATTTTATATTTATTAATTAATACAATAAATATTCATTATCCTGAAAATGCTTTAAAAAGCGAAACCGGTTGATAAAATTAACAAACTGTGTATATGTTAAGTGAAATTAGAGTACAAGTGAATTCTGTCGGTATTTTCATCTAAATAATGGAATTTTACTAAGTGCCGACGATGGAAAGTGTAAAATATAGTTATTAGCTTATTAGACTCATATTATGAAGAACCGGTTTCAATTACCGGGTCGTTTGAAAAATGCTGTTAAAGTTTTTTTCAGTAAAACAATCAGGAGCCAGTTGTAGTCTGGTGGGCGTGTATTAACGTCTGATGAGCACATAAACCTGTAGGTCTTGGTTATCACAATCATTTCTGTTGATCCGAGCCCCTTTCTAAGAAATAAGAATAAATTAACAGCCTTACTGCTAATCATCTTAAAAGCGAGAAAATGCTAATACGTATCACAAAAATTTTGACTACTAACTAGGTGGTAGAGTTTTACAACACCTTGACCTGGTACCAGCACTTTACATAGTCCGGTTTGGAGGATAAGGTAAACTGGTGAACTCTACGCGTTGCTGAAAAAAAGGATCTTGACAGATGGACAGACAGACAGACGGACAACGAAGTGATCCTATAAGGGCTCCATTTTTTCCTTTTGAACTACAGAACCCTAAAAATAACATAACAATAACAAATAACATGTTTATTAATATACATAAAATGCAAGGATATATTTACTAAAATTACATAATCTGATCGAATTATAACAGCAAAGTTTTAGGGAACATTCCACGCTGTTTTCAAAGTACAACTCAAATTCCCGCAACAAAGTTCCCTAAGCCTTCACGCTCGTTTGCATCTTACAAAGCTTTAGATATATGCTATTACGAGTATTTTATAAGGATTCGTTATCTTCGTAACATAAAGAGTTTTTTTGTATAAAGAGAATGAATGTAGACGAAGCATGCCTATATTGGAACGTTTGAAATTCGATTTTCTGTGCCCATTCTTTAATCAGTTGGCGTAAAATTATTTTATTAATGTTTCACAGTAAAAAAGACAAAATAAATTAGATGACTACATAGTCATCTAATTTATTTTGACTGCATAGTCATCTAATTTATTTTGTCTTTTTCAACCGACTTCCCAAAAGGAGGAGGTAATCAATTCGGCTGTATTTTTTTGTGTATGTTACGCTATTACTCCGACGTTTGTGGATGGAGTTACAAAATTATTTTTTTATTTGAAAGCCTATACTTTCGACATGGTCCTATTATAATTCAGTGAAAATTTGTAGGGTTCCGGAGATACAGGAAATTAGAACTCGGTTGATGCAGTTTTACTGCGATTAAATTATTAACAGTAGGTACCTATATATGTGTTATTGAAGTACTTTATTTTTACAATATTATATGCTTTTAAATATACTAGCGATCGCCTGTGGCCGAAATTCGACAGTAGACTAAACAATAAAATCTCTTAAGTTTGACAACAGACTTTAGCCGTAAAGAAAAAAGTAGAAATGTCTGTATCATATGAAAACTATAGGCTTTATAGCTGTTTTATTTCCTAGAAATAAATAAATATCATGTGTAACAGGAATGTAGTGTGTGTAATGTATAACGTTCATTTTTATTAATTTAATGTATTTTTCTAATGCATATTATTTAAAAATATTAGGTTTCTGCAGTCCTTCTAAATGTAAACTTTAACTGTACCAAATTTCATACCCTTCCAAACATGCAATTTTCTTTAAAAGGGATCTAAAGTTTTTGCTTCACGCATAATATATAGATTTAGTATAATATCGTACACTATAACGTGATGTATTTGACTTTACCGGATTGGCTGTATGAAATATATTTTTTTTGAAATTACCTCGCTTTTTTGTACCTTTTTAAATTTCGTTTACTGTAATGTTTTATGACGTTCTGTTGTGTATAATAAGGGATTAAGTAAATAAAAATAAAGATTTGTATTTTTCGTGTAAATTGTGTTAATTAGTTAATTAATTTATTTATTTATTGGTTTACCAACGTAAGATATAGCAGTAAAAATTATGAAATGCAAATTTGGTTATGGATACTAACTAATTGTTCTTATAATAACAGGTAATCACAGCACGCTTTAAAAAACGAGTATAACGGCTTGTTGCTTAAATACTAGGTAAAATAATAATATAATAAAATGTTCACAAATCAAAATGTTATATGACTGTTATGTGTACAATAAAGTATTAAATTTAAATTTTAAAAGAAAAACTAAACATTAATAATTGTGTGAAACAACTAAATTAAGACAGTTAACAATATAAAAAAATTAAATCTTGAACATTAAATATAAATAGCGCTTTGTATAATAAAAACTAAACTAATGCAATCCAGCAATATAATTATTAGTAGAGGGTTCGTCAGGCTTTCTAAGTTTCGTTAAAAAAGTGGTGTTGTAAGTATATAGCGAAAAATAGTCGATGACCAGTATGAAGACTCCAACTTTAAGCGGAGCCATTGCTGATTTTTAATTTTACCTGTTACTTAGTGAACTGTATAGAGAAATATTAAATGAAATATGAGAAAGTTTATATTCAAGTAATCCTTTACTGACACTTTTGACTTGACTTTTGGGACAATATTTTATAGTTATTACAAAACTAGAAACTCACCCACGCATTGAAAACATCCAACGCAAGAAACTCTGCGTAATTGTCTTGTGACTTTTGCATTTATTTAAAACTAGCTGACCCGCGCAGCTCCGCCCGCGAGTGCACGACATGCTAGATTAATATGTCATTCATATACTTTTTCGTACAAATTTTCATCCCCTATTTCAGCCTGTTAAGGGTTGATTTTTAATAAAAGAAATTAACCTTTGTTCAACAATCTTCAGGCCAAATTTCATTAAAATCGGTTCAGTTTAGCTACAGATAGACAGACAAACAGACTTTCGCTTTCATAATATTAGTAAGGCTCAGATATTGATATACAATTTTTAATATGCAATTTTGGATGGATGCTGGGAAAGCGGTCGCTGTTTGAATTGACAAATGAGCGCGCAGTGGGTATAAGCCCACTTCCTATATCAGTAAAAAAACTAGTTTTGGTTACGAGTGGTACATATTCTACGAGGCGTAAGCTAAAACTGTTTCTATAAATACCAAATGTTCAAACAAATTGTGGAACGCCTCGTTACTATTAAATTGGTTGCTAAAGGTTACTGCTACGAATAAAGAATCGTTGATTATAGAAACACGGCATTAGTCTAGAGTAAGTTATGTTATATAGGATAGGATCATAATCAAATTATTTTAATTTGACCAAAACAATGTTAATCGAGTAAGCTTGTATAGTATTATAACTTGGAGGGTTACAGAAATAGGGAAATCTAGCGTTGAGTTGAAAAGTTTAATAATATAAAACGTGTTCGAGTTGGATATCAATCATTGAAGCACTTCCCATATTCAAGCAATCGGCAAACTAATCTAACTTGTATCAAGTTCAAGCAATCTAACTTACATGCTTCAAGTTCATCAAGAATGCTCAGTGTGTAGTGAACTACGAGTGGTAAACAGTGTTACGAAACTCTTTGTATGCGAGTTTGTTTAGCACTATTTTTTAGATTTTTGACCATTGAATAAAAACTAAACGTTAGATTTTTTTTATTATTAGATCCCAAAAAAGCAGATTGCTCTCCTTTTGGAAAGAGAAGTCATCGCCTATAGACACCAAAGATGTTAATGGTACGTGCTATCCGTGTGGCGGGATGGCAATGCCACGCGCATAAGTCTACCGGCTACCCTATTCGTACGGAACCCGTCAATCCTTGTTATTGACGTGTTCCGGTATGCTATTGCAGCAGCAGGTAAGTTGGTGGTACCAAATACCCGGGCGAGACGTTGCGGAACTCTACCACCGAGTAGTAACGATAGTAGTGACGCGTATAGCTAATCGCCTTTTACGACCTGCCTGGCAGAACCGCAGGTGATCTATTCTTCAAAGGAGCCCCGACCAACACGGGGGAAAAGTAGATGTTTAAGCTATACATCATTTAGTTTTAATATATTGCTGAATATCAAACGGAAATTAAAAAATATAACCATGTCACCAAAAAATCCTCGACATAATGCCACATGCATAAGTTTACCTATTACAATCGTGATAAAGGCTGATGTCATTACAACAGGAATAGGTAAGACGATGGTACCAAATCCGGGTTAGATCTCTTAATACTCTGCGACGAAGTAAGTTACAATTTAGGATAACATACCTAGTATCTTTTTAAGGTTATTTCAGAGTAAACTAATTTAAAGTGTGGCTTACACTTTTAATTAGTTTTCTAAGAAAGTAATTTATTAATTTTCTGTAATATTGCTTTTATATACTGTACTTCTTAAGTTTTACTAAAGGCTATCTGTTCCCCGCGACTTCGTTCGCGTGACCCAAAAACATTATTTTTCTTTGCTCAGTCGGGTAAAAATGTAGCCTATGTTACTCCTGGATAATGTAGTTCTGTGTATATCTGTCATTTCCAAGTTTGCTTTGCATTTGCCAAGCAGTTCGTAAAAGGTGAACGGGTATACGGGTTACTACTGTTGTGACCGTGATAGGTATTTAGCACCCGTATATTATGTTTTTTATATTTCTCTGGTTATTGGCAGTTATTTTGGCTATTAATTGTCTATTAATTATTTTAGTCTGGTCAAGGGGAGGGCCCTTGACGATAATAAGTGTATATGTATATGCGCGGAATAAATATTTACATTTCGTAACACACATGTATATAAGGTGATTTTTTTTTAAATCGGTCTAGTACTTTTTGAGCCAATTCGTAACAAACATACTTACATACAAATCTGTCCTCTTTATAATATTAGTATAAGTATAGATGAACTTTTGAAAAGTGAAATTAAATTAAAGTTTGATGAATACAGCAATACAAAGGGTAGTCTTATCGCTAACAAGTGATTTCTTCCATACAACCAAATCACAATAAATAAAAGATAAAGAAAAGAGAAAGAAGAAGAGAACAAGGAAAATAAATGATTGTTTACTTATTTTAAGTAATGACTACATTTCTCTATAAAGCCGATTTTTTTTATATTCTCTTCTGACGGAAAGAAAATCCATCGCCTATAAACACCACGGATGTTAATGGTGCGTTGCTATCCGCGTGGCAGAATGGCAATGCCACACGCATCAGTCTATAGGCTACCAAACGCGGATGTTGAGGAATTCTACAATTTGACAAAATCGAAACAGTGACACCGATGTATCACGAGTGCCAAGTCTAGGTATTTTTTTAAATTATAACATCACTATCACTACATAGTATAAACAAAGTCGCTTCCCGATGTCTGTACCTATGTATGCTTAGATCGTTAAAACTAAAGGATTTTGATGCGGTTTTTTAATAGATAGATTGATTCAAGAGTAAGGTTTATACATAATACATGTATATTATAATCCGTGCGAAGCCGGCGCAAGTCGCTGGTTTTGGTTACATTAATTGGCAGGAACAAATTATCAATTAAGTTATCAATAATGTGTTATTTTTAACCAACTTCCTAAATTTCCATCAGGAGAGCCGTCTGCTTGTTAGCTGTTTTATATCATAATATAATTTTTTTTATGTCATAAGATAGCAAGCAAGGGATGGGTCTCCTGATGGAAAGAGTCAACCATCGCCTATAGACACCAAAGATGTTAATAGTGTGTTGCTATTTCGTGGCAAGGTCTTAATGCCACATGCACAAGTTTACCAACTACCTCACCCTCCAAACCGGAATACGACAGTGACAAGCACTGACGCTATACTGACGTAAGAAAAGAACATCTGCCATTTCGTCAGGCAGTATGTAAACAGCGAACGATTAGCTATTACTATACGTGTTATTACCATTGTGACTATTGGAGGGTAGGTTTCCAGAACGTCTCGATTTCGTCTATTTTTGTCATAATAGCTTCAATATTTTTACTATTACAGTTGATTTAATCTGGTTTTAGAGAGTAACGAAGCCAGTAAAATTTCTGCCACATGGATGGCAACGCACAATTAACATCTTTGGTGTCTAGGCGATGGAGGATTTTATTTCCGCTTCAGACAGAGAGCCCTCGTCTGCCTGCTATGACAATGATAAAACAAAACTGCACAGTTATTAGATAGTTCATTGCATATGTTTGTTCATTAAGCCGTCCAATGTTCAGGCTCTTTGGTTCTCAAAATCTTGTTTCTTTAAATATCTTTCCTACATTTAGATACTGATTTTTTTAAGATTCCTTTGTCAAATGCCAAATTATAAGTCTTCGCAAAAAAGGTCCTATTCATCTGATTTCCATTTCTAAAACTTTGGAGTTTTCTCCACTTTATAAAGACTTCAATTAGTATGTGTAATTAATTCTGAACGGGACTGAGTTTGATAGCGTAATCAAATTGAATATTCTCTCGAGAAAAACTTTCGCTCAGTTTAAGAGTTTACTTATAAGAGTTTGCTAAAAGCAAAGATTGACAGTGTAAATTGAATTTTTTTTATTCAGTATGTTTAGACCATTATAAAAATGAGCTTAACGTACTGCACACAGTAAATTTTCTATATTTTATGTAAATAAAAACATAAACGTTGAATGTTCAAACTTCAACAGAAAATAATTTGTCTTCTCAATTGAATTTGTAAACTTAGGTGACAGTTTCATTGAAATTCAATGAGTTTTATATTTTATAGATGTAAGTTTATTTTTTTTCCCACATATTAAATTTTTTGTTATATTTTAGTATAATTATAACTAATAAATAATTTATCAGTTTGTAATAGTAAAAACAAGAATATTACATTTGTTCTATAACCATTTATCCTATTTTAGCTAGCTTTGTTTTAATTTAATAAGCTTTAAATAGTTAAATATTAATGCACTATAATATAAACTAAAGTATTTTTGTTTGTGCTGGGACATTTAAATATTATTTTTAGTTGGAAAATTAGTAATGAAAAAAAAATGAAAAACTATAAAGCATGTTTAAAAATAATCGATCAATCAGAACCCCGGGTTTGATTCCCGGGTCCTTATAAATTAAGGTAATTTAAGCTCAAGCATGCCTCAGCATACATTTTTGAAAAATCTAAAGTTTGTAAAATGACAATATTTTTGAAAAGCTGTATATTTTCAACATGATGATAGATTTTATCTTTTAAATGGCATTCAACGCTCTCAATGATACATTTTTGAGCTCTGGAAATGTTTTATTAGTTTTTTTTTTTTTAATTTTGCCATTTATCCGATTTACGGCATTTTTAAGATTTAAAAATATCGTGAATCAGATTTTGGAATCTATCGGTAAATTATTTTGAAAGTTATTTTATTAATATTAAGTCAGTTTTCTGTAAACAACATAATTTTAATATTTGAAAAGCTGTAACTCTTGAAAACACGATTCGATTTTCATTTTTAAAACGGCATCCGATGAATTATTTTTTTAAGTACTAAAATATTACTGTAAAAATATGATTTTCAAAAATCGGTCCAATATGAGTAACTTCATTACGTACGTGCGTAGCGGGACGTTAAAATCGAATAACCTAGAGAATAATAACTTTGTCCAAACCAAAAACTGTACTCAGCACCTCATTATCTTAGCTGAAATGATCTCATCTGACACGGTTTATCGCTAGACTAACGAGGCACTTTACTAAAATAGAAAAAAGAAATAAAGAAAATAATACTAAATAATTTTTCTCTCTTTTTCAGCCTTTTAGCACTGACGATTACCGTCGATCAATTATCCAAAATAACTGAGATTGAATTCTGTTACTTAAATGAGTTAGCATAGAATTGGTTTGATTGAAATTGTGTTAAGAAAGTTTCAGTAACTTTGGAACGACTAGGTAATTGATTGGAATATTTCTTTCTGAAACCTAATCAATTAAGTACAATTTTTGCCCAGTCCTCTTTGAAGAATAGACTATTTGCTATTTTACTAGGTAGTCCGTAAAAGGCAAAAGATTGGCTATGCGGTGATACTCATCAAGATTACTAGGTGGTGGTGGAGTCTTACGTCTCGATAATAGGCAAGGTAGCCGGTAAACCTGCACCATTGGCGCCAGTGCATCATTGACATCTTTGTTGTCTATAGGCGATCGTTATCTCTTTCCTTCACATAACCATCTGCTTGTTTGCTATTTTATACCATAAGATAGTAAACAAGCAGATGACTCTGTGAAGAAAAGAGATAACCATCGTCTATAGACAGCAAACATGCAAATTGTGCGTTGTCACCCGTGTGGGCAGGACGGTAATGTCACAGGCCACACCATAGGCGTAAGTTACCCCGTGTTGGTTCGGGCTCCTTTGAATAATAGACCAACTGCCGTTCTGCCAGGCATGTCGTAAAAGGCGATTTATTGGCTATGTGAGTCACTACCATCGTGGCTACTAGGTGGTAGA
>DWBA01000936.1:0-11631 GCA_018236825.1 Apodemia zela
AAGTCGCTTTCTCTGTCCCTATATCCCTATGTATGCTTAAATCTTTAAAACTATGCAACGGATTTTGATGCGGTTTTATTTAATAGATAGAGTGGTTCAAGAGGAAGGTTTATATGTATAATACAAGTATATTATAATCCGTGCGAAGCCTGGGCAGGTCGCTAGTTAAGTATAAAATAAAGTATTAAATAAGGTAGCCAGTAAACTTATGCATGTGGCATTAGGACCACGCCACAAGGATAGAGATACGCCATTTACATTTATGGTGTCTATAGGCGATGGTTGTCTCTTTCCATTAGGAGAGCCATCTGCTTGTTTGTTATCTTGCAATATAAAAAAAGAAAAAAGGAATTGATCTAACTCCAAAATAAGCTAATTTGCTTGTGTAATGAGTGTTAGTCCACGATACTAATACATAGAAATACATAATATATAAATACTTTTCAATGTTAAATTATGTGACTGATATTTATATTTGTTTGTAAAGATGAGGTCATCTCTCACATTAAACTAATGTGCCAGGAAGCCATCATATACTTGATAAAACTGATAAATGTTATCTATGTGTGAAACTTCATTAATCACTAGTGATAAGAGTAAACATCCTTCCGATAACAATTTCACATGAGCAGTTTACCTTTGTTTGTACTTTAGAACTGGCCATTTTATAATATAATTCACCATTTTTATTTAGACTGAATTATTTTTTAAATTAATAAGTTTTGTTACATTTGATCTACATGTAACTAAAAAAACTTGTTTATATTAATCATTATTAAAATAAACATACAAATGTAGCTATTTAAACAGCACAATTAAAAAACATTTTCACGACAATTTTATATATTTTTTATAGCGGCCGGTTCGTATTTGTAGCAGCCGGTGGCCCGACTAGCATGATCAAAGGCACGTAAGAATATTATAATAAACATAAAATAACATACCCGCTGCAAATGCAAAGAATGGTTGTAGAATCCTAATAATTTATCCACCAAAGGTTTGACGGCGCGCCAAGCCCTTTCCTGGGTTATAGTTGAAGGATCGGCAATAGCTTCTCTTATCTCTTTTCCAGCGCCTTTATAACATTGTATTTCTTCTAAAATGTTATCAGAGTCTAATAAAACTCTTTGAACTTCTTCATAGACTTCGCGCTCGGTTTCAGTTGGAGCTGCATTTTCAAAATCCAAGAAGATATCATATCGCGGAGAGGAACAACAATTCGAGTCATCCCGAGCTAAAAGGCTTAAAAGCTTGCCCATTGCGAATTTTTAAAATCACTATAATATTTAATTAAATATCCCCTGGATAGCAGTCTGCATTGCCCGATTAAAGTGATTTTTATAAACAAATCTTAGTTCAATAATGCTCGAAATTAATTTTGGTAATACACTTCTCTATTACGGTCCACTATGTTTTTAATTTTCAAATAGGTAAATGTTTATATAAATTTTTACTAAAAATATTTAAAACCGTCCAACACCCACCGATAACCACGATAACGCCCCACTAGACCAGACACAAACTAATTTCTCATTTGACAATTGACAGTTCGAGCAGTGTGACCATACTCAATATATTGAATCGGCTACTACCTCATTTTATCGTATAAATCTGCTAATCTCCTCAAGGTGCCAAAATTTTTAATACATTGGTGGTAACAGTTTTATATATTTTTTTTCAACAAAGAAAATCCTCTCATAAAAACACGTCGCGCGCGAAAAATATAGTTCAAGGTGGTTGCGGCGCTCTAGTTTGATTTTTTTTTGATTTTTTTCAAACTTTTAAAATTAAAATGATAGTTAAATAATGTCAAGCGGAAAGAACAATAGTTAATTCCTATTCAAGCTTTTACCTGACTGTAAATTAATAACTTTTTATGGTTAAAATCCATGATCGCCCCGTTGGTCGAGTGGTTAGCGAACCTGACTACGCGTCAATGGGGCTCGGGCTTTATTCCTAACAGGGACAAACATTTGTGTGATGAACATAGATGTTGGTATTTCTGGGTTTGGGTGTTTTATTAAATATATTTGAGTATTTATATATGTATTTCTATGTATTAGTATCGTCGACTAGCACCCATATCACAAGATAATAATTTGCTTACTTTGGAGTTAGATCAATTTGTGTAATTTGTCGAATTTATTATTTTCATTAAATAATAAAATTATATAAAATAAAAATGTTCCATAATAAATTATTTTATTAAACAAAAGAGTTTATTTATCTAGAGGTTCACCCCTAACTGTGAACTAGCAATTTTAGCAATGTTTTAACACTAGATTTTTGGACCCTAGGACCTGTTTGGCTCATATTTAATCTTTTAACAAAAAAGGACGTGTATGATTCACGTGAAAACTTCTACGTAACATGTAATATATTTTGCGATGTTTTATGTTCACTCACACTATAGTAAGATTTTTGTAATAATAAATCAAATAGCTGTTTGCGGAATTTATTTAAAGGTAAAGTTTTAAGACTATCAGGAATATGAGTATTGATTTTATATATTAATTGCCATACACTATGCATTTTTTTTATAAATCTTAAGTCTTTGGCTAGGCAATGCAATTGCAAGACATGTATGTTCCCGCTATTTCTAAAATATGAGTCTCCAATACTTTCGTATTTGTTTTAAACAAATGTTTTAAAAAGGGGTTTACAAGAGTGTATCTGATTGACATTACATATTGCCCGTGCACATTTTTTTTGAATTCTAAAAATTCTAATTAAATCTACTAAGTTTCCCCAAATGGGAATTCCATATAGTAAAACAGAAGAAACGTAACCATGATATGCCAACAAAGTAGCATTTAAGTTTGCTACCTCTCATATGCTTCTCAAAACATAGATAAATTTATTAATTTTATTACAAAGAGAAAGTGCGCTTTCCAATTGCAATGTTTATCGATTAATATTCCTAGAAATTTTGCATATTCTGTACTTTCTATATTGATATTTTTAAGATATGTATTATTTGAATTTTTAATATTATTGCTGTAGTATGTTTGAAAACTTTAAGTAAAGTTTCAGTTGTTTCCTTTACAAAATAATTTTTATTTTTACATTTAATAATGCATTAAAAACATGAAGCACTAAACAAAAAATATTTGATTATCCTGACGTTAGTTAAGCTTTGAAAGGTTAATTGCCTAATTGTTGAAAAACTTTAAAAACAACAAAGAAAAATTTTGACACGCTAGAATTTGAACCTGCGACCTCCCCTCAAGCCGGGGCTTGCTCTACCAACTGAGCTAGTGTCGACGGGTCGAAAGCGGTGAAATTCTTCTTTAGTTTGTGATCGATTCGGTCGACCGAATTCGGTAGAGCAAGCCCCGGTTTGAGGGGAGGTCGCAGTTTCAAATCCTAGCGTGTCGAAATTTTTCTTTGTTGTTTTTAAAGTTTTCAAGTTTTCCAAGCACTGGGTTAGTGCTAAACACACATATGCCTAATTGTTGTTTAATAAATATAATTAGATCAAATCCTGCTAGAAGGGCAGGAAACTACCATAATCGGTCACATTAACACAGTTGTAGAGTTGCCAAATGCATGGTTAATATTTCCATACAATTTAAGATTACTTAAAAATAAGCTAGAATCATGCTAGAAAAGAAAACATAAAATAAATAAAATTTTAATAGTTGGCGAAAGGAAATTAAGAATGAAGCTGTGGTTAGATTAAATTATTAATTATTTTAATTTAATTAATAATTTAAAAAATCTTAATATAAATATTTAAAATACCTCCGACACATTCCTTTATCATCTTCTATTAATTCACCTTTATTCGTCACCTTCTTGCTTCATGTGCATTCCCCCGTGTTGGTTCGGGCTCCTTTGAACAATAGACCACCTGACGTTCTGCCAGGCATGTCGCAAAAGGCGACTAAATTGGTTATGTGAGTCAGTATCATCATGGCTACTGGGGGTAGAGCTCAGCGTTATCTCGCCCGGGTCTGGTACCACCGCCTTACCTATTCCTGCCGCAATAGCGTCAGTGTTTGTCATGGTCGTGTTCCAGTTTGGAGGGTGAGGTAGCCGGTAAACTTATGCATGTGACATTAAGACCGCGCTATTAAGAATTAAGAAGCTTAACAGGGCGAAGTAATATTTCATGTCACCATTTTTGGCTGTATGGGACCCATAAGGAGCCCCATATAATAAGCAAAAATGAGTCTTAAATTATACAACCACATTTTTAATTCTAAAATAAATCATATACTTATAATTTTTTCAGGCGTTATTTATTTAATTTATCATGAGTGTATAACATCGACACATTGCCATTTATTATACGATCGTAATTTACAAATAAAATTTAGTATTTACAAAATTTTCTCTAGTTATCTACTACATATTATTACTAATCAATTTAAGCATGCCTGTGAGCAATAGTAACAGGCCACACGACATGTTGCGCGCAGCGCGGCGCTTAGCAATTCCACGGTTGCTTTTGGTAATTCGTACAGTCAATTTAGAGTTTTTACCTCGAAATGAGAAGTAATAAGCCTAAAATTTGTATTTACCTGTTGTTTCGACATTCTATATGTCCTAAAGTTTCATAAAGCCTTAAGTCCGCAAGTTATGTTATTAAATGCCTCAAAAAACAGTTTCTCGCAAATATTTGCCTTTTTCAAGTTTTCAGTTTGTCTTTAAGATAACCTGAAAACTTGAAAAATGCAGATAAATTTATCGGTAATAATTACCAATAAACGATATTACAATAGAAAGGTACTTCCAGATGTTTCGGTGGTGTAGTTTAGAAAGATAATTGATTATTTACAATGGTTTTACTAGGATAGTCAAAATGTACTTACAGGCTAGGCAATAGCTAGTGTGAAGACCAGAATTTATTGCGTGTTTTAATTTTACTAGCATAAATACTTTAAAAAATAGGTTATACAAAAATGTATCAACGATACACCCACAAAATATTAACTATTTCATGGTGGAATAAGTGGAAAGCCTGTCCTAGTGAGCACATATTTAGTCCATGATAAGATATGTTTTCAAAAATGTAAGAAGTCGTATGAAGTGTTGCCTACGCTGGAAATTGAACCATTCATTCTACATTTGATAATGTAGTGGCTGGTTAATGGATACTAGCTAATGTCAATCTGCTTTCATTCAAATTATAGGCTGCGAAAACGCAACGTAGCGTGTGGCTTGGCTCTTACTGAGGTATTACTATATATTTGCTTTGTGCAAAGACAACATGCTTTTCAAGTAGGCTGATTTAATTCACTAATGCTTTAAAAAATGTCACTAGGAATAAGGCCCCGTTACTTGTTTACTTACTCGTTAGGTTACTTGTGTCTTAAATAAAATCAGTAACATTGCCCATTTTAGATTTGCTAAATTATAGAGTCTAAATTGCTAAGTTATAGAGTCAATAATTTATATCAACCTAAGTCAATGTGATGCAATATTTTTTAAGTAGCATTTAAATATAAATAAACGGTTAATATTTGTTTCTTACTTGAATGATGTACCTTTTTCTCAATACATTGATCAAAGTTAACTTTTAGTAGTTTTAGACTATTAAGTAAGCTTTAGACTATTTTATGGGAACGAACGACAATTAATAATTTCAAAATAATTAGATATATAAATTACATATTCACCAGAATTCGTCTTTGACAATGGAAGTTGTGAAGCTTTATAAAAAACGGCCATAACATCCAATAAATAAAAAGATTTAGCATTCAGGCTGATGAGTCTAAGTGAGGTTTATGGTAAATCTTACTTTGGAAAAGTATTAGGTATGTTCATTTTCTCTTTAGATATTTGCTACGAACAAAATGAACGTTAATTCTTTGGGCATTTTAAGTTAAAAAAAAGTACATTAGTTATTCTACGTATACTATATAATAGTAGATAACTAAACACAGTAAAAAACTTTAATACAATTAATTATAATTAGCATCAAAAACATTGATGTATAAGTAATAGGTAAGTATGTTGTCATCGCACCGAACTACTTCATAAAACTCAATTTAAAAAAAACATCAGTATAAAACGTTACCTATATATTATTAAGAGAAAAAATGGACAGAGTAAGATTCAATAACAATATCAAATCATAATTAACAACTACAAACAAGCAAAATTGTAATAAACTTATTCAATATCTTAATAATCATATAATTTTAAAGATCAGTCTAACATTCGATAAAATTTACATCTTTATTCTAATTCCAGATTTAAGGCTAAGCCCATGTAATCAGGCTTTATCAAACATTCGTAGTTATTTAACTCAAAAATGTAGTAGGTATTTAAGTACTATAAATATAATATTATTATTCCCTATTATAATAATAGGCCCAATGCAGAGGTATCCACGACGCCAGTAATTTAAATTGTCAAATAAATCAATCTATTATTATTAGTAACATATGTACTAGGTATATGGTTATGGAACTAAACACATATCCGATTTATTGATAGTGTGGAACACTAAAATGTTTTATATATTTATGTGCGTATTTTTTATTGGACTAATTTCAATTTCAGAGTGACTTACTTATTTGACTACCTTAACTACTGACTCGTTTTTAATATGTTGTTTTGCTGAGGGTTTGAGGGAAATTTTCTTAGAGGGAATAATCTTAAAAATAAACTTTTCCATTTTATTTCATGATAATAAGCGTTTAAAGACACTTGCTTTAAGGTACAGGTGACTAAAATTATATTAAAAAAAATTATTTAGTGCAACTTGTAGGTACGCAAAACGCACAACATACGCTGGTTATCTAAACAGGCTCCTAACATAAAGTGTGCATTTATAAAAGTAGAAAATATGTAGGCTTTGATAAATTGTGATAAGTGCAAATGTAACCTCACATGTAATGAATTTTTCTTTTGAAAAAATTAACGTTACACAAAATAATAATCGGACATGACATTAGCGCATAGTGATATACAATTCGGATATAATTTTGCTGCTTTAAGGTCATTGGGTACAACTGATAGGTAATGTTACCATAGCGCCTGTGTTTTGGTAGTATCTCAAAACTAAGTTACAACAATATATCTGTGTAGTAATAACATTGAAGTTTATTGTAAGGCCGTTCCTTTGCGCGAGTAAGATCTACATTGCTCGTTGGTCAAACGTGTGCGTCATCGAGCCGTCCACCATTTTCTTGGGGAGCATCAGTATTTTTCCTCCAAGTGTACGCAGTGTACAGATAGCAAAAGTATACGAGCCTGTTATTAAATTTTCAACCTTACGCTTAGTCAAACAAAATTTTACCGAGTTCTTGCTTACAATGAATTATACTATTAGTCTGCATTCATTGTCTGTGTCGGCAATGAATACCGATGTAACTTATTTTTGTGTCACTACTGTATTAGTAATCTTTGAAGTAACAAACATAATATCTGAATCATATAGTACAGCAAGACATTGCGGGCTTAGCGTTACAGATACACGTAGAAACATCCTGATTATTCCACCATTCATATTTCACAACAATTAATAAATTCCTAATACAATAATTAACATCTACATATCTACACTGGCTAGATCGAAGTCTTAATTATTTGGTGTAAAGATCCGTCTTATACTATATAATTCCGTTTCATCTCAGATTATCATATAGTTACATTAAATCAATTGAGATTTCTTATATCACACTTTATTGAGTTATTAAAATCTTGGAAAATTACTCTATAAATTGATTTAGAAAGATTAACTGTAAAACATGAAATAATTTGTAAAAGAAAAGTGTGTAAGTTGGTTTTGGCAGGTGGTGTAAGCGAATGTTACCATTGTTATTTATTTCAAGTTATTTTTTATCTTTGGAAAGTTAACAAGCAAACGGCTCTCCTAATGAAAGGAAACAACCATCGTCCATACATACCAAAGATGTTAGCGGTGAGTTGGAGGGATGCCAAATGCATAAGTTTACCGGTTACTTTACTATCATATTAGAACGCGATATTGACAATCACGATATTGCAGCAGGAATAGAGACCAAAGCCGGAAAGGAGGTGACAAAACTTAACCACCTAGGAATCACGATGGCAGTAGTATGTTTGTTACTTCTACCAACTCTTTAACCCACAGACAACCAAAAATATTAGACTATGTAGGGACAGGTAGCCAGTTTATTGGCAATTTGCGGGCAATCGACCCCCACTAGTTACGTCCAATTCTTTAAATTATTGGAATAATCTGAGATTTTTCGATTAAGCAGGTGAAATGAGCTAAGATTGAGCTATGGTTAAAAGTTGTGTCTGCGTGTAACAATATTTTTGGGCTTGTAAATCAATGAGATTTAAAATCATAATCAAAGTTTTAGAGGAATAGAATTACGCACACGCACGCAATTGAATTATATCCAAATATTAGTGCAGTGAAAACTTAAGCAGGTGCTTTAACCACTTGAAATAAATAACGATGATAACTTATTGAGTGTTGAAAATAAATAGAATAAAGTTTAGTGGCCATTTTGTTAAATGCGAGAGAAATGCATTATTAAAGGAGTAAGATGTAAGTGCTGTCCTAAAATGCAGAGCCGAAATATCGTAGGTATATGTGTTTTATAATAACGTAAGCATGTCTGATGTCACATAAGGAAGCTACAATACTTTTGTCCCTAATATCAAATTTTTTCTTTATGCTGAAATTGAAGTTACATGACTTGGGCCCGCTTGCGCCAAACTACATATTTTAAATACTTAACTTATATCTAGCTAAAATAATTTAAAAGTAATTAAATAGTTTAATGCAAGCAGATCTTAGGATATGGGTTGTAATTTGATAGTTATTCCCAAGTATTTAATTGTACAAGCTATTTATTAAATTTTGGCTATATTTAAATGAACCTAAACGTTATTTATTCTCTGTATCGTTGGCGCTTGGTAAAATTCTGTTCTATTGATTATTTTTAATTTTAAATTTAAACACTTACACTGTTTCAAACTTCACAATTTATGTTTTTTATTTTTAATTAAATAGCCAACCGATTTCACATTTTACTGCACCATCAGAGCTAAAACTTAAATTCTTTATATATTTATATAATTTTATTATAGCCCTGATGATGCAGTAAGATATGAACTCCGTTGGCTTTTTAATTAAAAACAAAAAATATAAATTGTGAAGTGTGAACCAGTAGGTACAAGTGGTTATATTTAAACGTTATTTGTAAAATTATCACACTTCATACGTTTTTTTTAATATCTACAAGTGAAGTGCTATAACCAGTGGCGGCGCTAGGTGGCGGCCCCGTCGACGACCGCTGACGGACTCGCGCTTAGGAGGGCCTCGCTAAAAAGCGTACTAGTATATCATATTATAATATATGTATACAAATTATACAATACGGATACGGAAATATACGAAATATTAATTCCGTATGCTTGAGTAGTATTTATCCAGAGTTCAACGTTTGATTAGCCAACGACTCCTATGTAGTTCCTAAGTGGTACATTAATTCCTTAGTGATTGGCAATAAAACTGTCAGTTTTTAGGGTTTCATCTTTGACTAGGAAATAAAAGGGGCCTCGCAAAACTGATGTCGCCGACATCCACGTTTTTTCTAGCGCCGCCACTGGTTATAACTATACATACAATTTAAAAGAACGCCTTGTTCTGTGCACGGAGTAAACGCAGAGTGGGTAAACGCAGTGATAGCTGTGCGATGTACCTATATGTCAACGTAAAATTGTAAAAACTTTAAGTTTATAAATAAACCTAGGAAATCTGTAATTTAGTTAGACTAGGTTAGCAGTGTAATTATGACATTGCTAAGGTAGATTATAATCTAACGGCAATGGTGCAATTTTACGGTGACATATATGATATACGCAATTCTCAAGTTTAATATGATCGAGATATATTGGAAAGAGGGAGAGACATTCCAAACAAATTTTCTCTCACTCTGACTTAAATTATAATTGGTTACTAAGGACTGTTAGATTAACTACAAACTTGCATTTTCCTGTGTCATATTCGGCTCTGCCTATATATGTGAGATAAGTTTTTGAAGATAAACTAGTCGATTTTTTATCGGAAATATTTTAGTGCCGATACCAGAAGGAACTTTTCTATGAACAGATCGGAGTCTAAGGCCGCAATGTGTGCGGCCCTGCCGACGAGAGCGCTGGCTGTATGCGGCAGTGCGTGCTGCACGTCGTAGCGGACCACCGACACCGAGGACGCGCGCGCAGCCAGTGGCGACACCATGTTGTGTACCTGGGACCAAACTCGAAAATATTAATTACTAGCTTTTACCCGCTAATTACTAGCTTTTTTTTGAAAATATTAATTACTAGCTTTGGTCTTTAAATAACTGTCAAAAAAACCTACTTCTTCGGGGATACGGGTGTGAAGATATAGAAGTATAGATTGGGTGTTAATGGCGGTAGGGGTAGGAGAATGAAAGTGTGGGGATTTAATGTACTTAAAAAAAAATAGTCTGTATTCTTTTAAAACAATAAAGTTTATATTTAAACGGAGGTGTGGATATATACGACCAGGCGGATGTTGACAAAATGTATTTATGTGTTAAGGGGTTAAGAGGGTAAGGTGGCCGGTAAACTTATGCATGTGGCATTGCTATATCTAAAGGCGACAGTTTTTCTTTGCATCAGGAGAGGCATCTGCTTATTTGTTATTCTATGATAAAGAAAAAATGCCCCTTTCAAGTCGGACAGTGATTTTGTCTCCTCAAACTTCCAGACCGTCGCGGTCGGTGAGTTTGTATCATTTAAGGCTCGTACACATTTTCTGACTCATTATGCCACGTCGTAGCACAACGCGACGTTGTATCGTGTTTATGTGTGTAAGATCTCTTTAGCGCTTCGACTGTTTGACGTTTTGTTACGTGAATAGGGGCTTTGGTTTCTACCCGCTGGCTGTCTAGGCTAACAAGGAAACTAGCTTAATATACCCCGGGTTGAACCCGGCCTTCATCAGGGTATCGCGAAGTTTGTTCCAATTTTAAGTACCATTTTGTTCTAAGTCCAGTTAGCTATGAAATTGTGTAGAAAAAGTATAAGCAGTTGTGTCCCATAAAGTGCCATACCATTTCTCTATAAGCTTGACCAAGTAGCGATGTATCTTTTGCGGCAGCTTTGCATAATTCAAGTCTTGCAGAGTGTAGCGGAACGTATCTGTCTTGACCAGAGCCGCAAAGCAGGATGTGTTTGAATTGGTGGAGTTGGCTTCTTTCACTCAGTCGATAGAGGAAAGAACGTCGGGGGTCAGCCGCATCACGCAATGACAGCTGAAGAAGTGACCCAGATTTCTTCCATTTCTGCATAAACCACATACCTGGAAATCATTGAAATTCTATTAATATTATAAATGTTAAGTTCGTAAAGTTCTTTGCAGTGGCGTAGCGTGGGTCACTAGCGCCCGGTGCGGATCCCGATTTTAACGACCTTTCATTTTTAAAATAAATAAAAAAAATATAGGGCACTATAAAAATAAACTGAAAAGTAAACAAATGTTCTTACATAAAAAACAATGTAAAATTCATGGTTCATACTATATTTTATTGTACAACTAAACAAACATAAGAGACTTGGTAGCAATGCTGCCGCTCTTAAGATAATCACAGTAAGTCACATTTTTGTCAATATGTATTTAAGTACATATTCGGCAAGTAGAGATCGAAATTC
>DWBA01000937.1:0-11631 GCA_018236825.1 Apodemia zela
TGATGCGGTGCACTTGGTGCGTGCAGGAGTGAGAGGCTCTGAAACCGAACTGTTCGTCGGGTATTAGGCGCTTGTCTCGGACAATTGCCTTTAGGCGCGCGAGGATAATGCGTTCGTAGATTTTACCTAATGAACTAATTAGGCTAATTGTTGTAGGCTTACCCGGTTTGTGGATTCCTATGACGATGGCCTCTTTCCGTTCGTCAGGGAATGCAAAGCCTTCTAGTAATGCAATGAAGATGCTAACTAATAATAGTATAAGTGCGGGAGGGAAAAGTTTTATAACTTTGTTTACAAACTATGATCATCACACAATTGTTTGTCCCTATCAGGAATCGAACCCTAGCCCCATCGATTCGTATAGTTAGGTTTGCTAACTACTCGACCAACGGAGCGGTCGATTACAGAAAAACCTATTAGAAATCTATGGTATTTAAGGTAACGAACTTAGATAATCACGTACGGAGCCCTCTCCACGCGAACTTAACTCTCTCACTTGTCCAGTTTAATTTCTTTTATAGAAGCTTTCCCATACACATCACTAATCCCCGAGTTGGTTCGGGCTCCTTCGAAGAACGGTCTAACTGCCGTTCTGCCAGGCATGTCGTAAAAGGCGACTAATTGGCTATGTTAGCCACTATCATCGTGGCTACTAGGTGGTAGAGTTCAGCATTAACTCGCCCAGGTCTGCTACCACCGCCTTACCTATTTCTCCCGCAATAGCGTCAGTGCTTGTCACTGTTGTGTTCCGGTTTGGAGGGTAAGGTAGCCGGTAAACTTATGCCTGTGGCATTAAGACTTCGCTACAAGATAGCAACGCATCATTAACATCTTTGGTGTCTATAGGCGATGGTTGACTCTTTCCATCAGGAGACCCATCTGCTGGTGTGCTATCATATGATATAAAAAAAACATTAACCCGTTTTTGCAGCGCTGTGCTGTATAGTAGTAGCTTGGTAGTAGTAAGTTTTCTATACCTACGTATTGTAAACAGAATGATGTTGATAAACAGAAAGAATGATAAAAACAAATTAAATGGTGCGAAAATAAATGAACAGCTAAGTTCGAAACTGATATTTGCATATATGTACAAAAGCCTAACTTTTAATTATAATATATACAAATTTGGAATTCTTAACCAAATGCCGTGACTCGTAATAGCCACAAACTATTAACTAGATGCCCAACTTGCCAGATAATTATAAAGTAGGTTTGTTAGGTTGCCTTTAGTTCCCACATTAAAAGTTATAATTTACATTGCAACTTTTTTTTATATCAAAAGATAGCAAACAAGCAGACAGCTCTTGTGATGGAAAGAGACAACCAACACCTAGAGACACCAAAGATGTTAACAGTGCATTAATTTACCGGCTATCTTACCCTCCAAACCGGCAGTGACAAGCACTGACGCTAATAGGTAAGGAGGTGGTACCAGACCCGGGCGAGACAATGAAGAACTTTACCACCTAGTGAAAGATACTTTATTGGTCGTGTTAATATGCCGTAAGTAACGTGCATACGATTTACGGCAAATTAGATAGTGCTACTATTATGCTACAAAACCTATGGTTCTTAACCAATAGCAAGAAAGAGCCACTGCGGCACTCTATAAACTTTCATTAAAAATATGTATAATCATTAGTTTAATTACCAAGTGTCTTCTGAAATGCATTGAATGTTTTCTCATTTCTTATTATACTGCAAATATATATTTCTAGGTTTGGATTTCTCTGACAAAAAAATTGCAAGACATTACACAATGGTTGTAATATTGAGGGATCATAAACAATATCAGACCCTATTATTGTATCTGGAGGATTATATTTCATTTGCAAATCTTCCAAACTGTTCCAATCTAAGTTAATGACTTCTGAAAAAATAACTCACAGTTAGTTCACAATAATAACAATTTTGACATCCATTCAACATACATTAGATGAGCTAAAACTTAACAGTAAAAAAAAGATTTTAAATTGAAGAATTATAAATTGTTACATAAATTCATATAAACCACACCAAAACTTTACAAAAAATCTGTGAACCGATTGATCCTAAAGGCCATCCCTGAATTTTTTTAATTTAATGGCATTTTCAGTTCAAAGCAGCCAAAAATATGCCTCAGCAAAAAGTTTAAAGCCATACACTTTAAGTTGAATTTTTTAAGGCCCTAATAATTTTTTTTATATATATAATTATGATAATTAAAACTCTCGTCGGTAAAGCGGAGCAATAGTCGAAACTACACCATAAAGTACATAAATAAGGTTGGTTATTATTAAGATATTTTTATGATGTTGCAATATTTTTGTTTCTGTATATGTATATCATTTTCAAGTAATTTTCTTGCACTGAGTTGGTAGAAATCTGATTATTTTTTATCTGAGTGATAAGCCCAATGTTTGTGTTTCTGGGTTTCGGTGTTTATTAAATACTAGCAGTCACACGCGACTTTGTTCGCGTGACCAAAAATCTAATTACCACCCTTTGCTCAGGTGGGTAAAAAGTAGCCTATGTCACTCCTGGATAATGTAGCTTTCTAAAGGTTAAAGAATTTTTATAATCGTTCCAGTAGTTTCGGAGCCTATTCAATGCAAACAAACTAACAATCAAATTTTTTGTCTTTATAATATTAGTATCTAGAGCAGGGTTTCCCAACCTTTCTTTTATTGAGCCTCCCTGGATTATAAATAATATTTTCACGCCCCCTCCCCTCTTATTAAAACAAACATTGCATTTGCGTTTACAGATTTTATTATTATTAATTTCTCACTATACCTACTTTTATATTAGATTACAGGCATTGATAAGCAAATATTACGCGCAATAGTACATCGAGTGACATAGGCCTGGTTATATTGTGATGTTTAATTCACGTATCAAATGGTCTTTTCTTTAGAAAATGCAAATGTGTCCCGCCCCCCTAGACGTATCTCCACGCCTCCCCAGGGGGGCGCCCCTACTGGTTGGGAAGTCCTGATCTAGAGAACAGATATTTCAGTATTACATATATGTATTAGTATAGTTGATAAACCTATATCACAAACAAATAATTTAGATTTATTTAGGGTTAGATCGATTTGTATAATTTGTCCATTAATAAATAATTTTATTTATTGTTTAAATTTTTTATCAGGTTGTTATACTGTCATTTTTTTGAGAGAGATTTTTAGCACAAGGGTTGCACATCAAATAGCTAATTCTCTAAATATCTCTCTGCTACAGGCATATTTACTTGCTGCAAGCATACAGCAAGTGACCAATTTCATGCCAGGATTTTATAGGCTCCAACTTAACAAGAATACTTAGTGGCAAGCACCAATATTATAGAGAGTGGAATGGCCAAAGTGGCAGACACAGATGTCTGTGGAGCTGCAAGCAATAGATTTCGATAAGCCATTAGCAAATTTTCAGTTTAATATACACACCTATATTCTTGTTATTGTTACTATGAGGTTCTGATTTGTCAGAGAAATTGATATCAACATTCTTTTGCAAAGTATTTATAACATCAGGATGACAATCACTCATAGTCATAGAAAATATATCACAATGTTTAGAGATAGCTATGCCGGTAAATCCAACTCCAGAGCCCAGTTCCAGAATTTTTTTGTTGGTAAATATAGATTTATTACATAATGCCCAGTCAGCTAAAATAAAAGCAGCCTACAAGCAAAGAGATTAAATACAACATGTTCATTTAAAATGCACTAAAACATGACTATGTAGGAAGTGTAGATTTGGAAATCTATAGTTAATCTATTTTCGTCGTATAATTTAATCCAATTTAGTGCAATTACATTATTTGAAATTGAGTCAAATAACTTAAATTTCTTTTTCTTTTATATCATAAGATAGCAAACAAGCAGGTTTCCTGATGGAAAGAGTCAACCTTCACCTATAGACACCAAAGATGTTAATGGTGGTTTGCTATCTTGTAGTGAGGTCTTAATGCCACATGCATAAATTTTCCGGCTAACTCACCCTCCAAACCGGAACACGGCAGAGACAAGCACTGACGCTATTGCAGCAGGAAAAGGTAAGGCGGTGGTACCAGACCCGGGCGAGACAATGCTGAACTCTACCACCTAGTACTCTACGATAGCAATGACTCACATAGCCACTTAGTTGCCTTTTACGACATGCCTGCCAAAACGGCAGTTGGTCTATTATACAAAGGACGTATTCTTTTATTTTTTACGTATGGCAAAAAACTACTCAGAAAATGCAGTTACATGGTTAAGTCCATATTTTTTAGATCTCAATATAAACTAGCTTTTTTAAACCAACTTACTACTTAGTATGAAAATTGCCTGATGTTTTTTAGTTTGTTGTCATCCTGGTCATAATTATTTGAAAAATTCAAACAACTAGTTTTGGTCTTTATTACTAATAGTCTCATCCATTACATCAATGGATAAGATTATTGGTAAACTAATAATCAAATAGAAACATTTATTTTTATTCTGTTGGGGCAAATAATCAGTAGGCTCTACCTAATGGGAAGCAATCATCCCACCAAGCCCACTTAATAAATATCTACATAACATACAGAGTGCCAACAATTGTATCCATTTATTTGCTACCACATCTTGGAAAAAATAATTTTAGCCCATACACAAAAAAAATTAACCCAAGAAACTCAATACTTTAGACACAGGATATTTTTTTGATTCTACAATTTTTACTCAAGTTGTATATTCTGTTTACTAAACGTTGTCATTTCATTTTATTTTATTCAAAGATCTCGCACTACGGATTATCAATAGTATCCTAAATTATATTTTTTCAATTATCTAGTACTACAACGGCTTTACGCATAATATCATAAATGATAAAGTAACATCGCAGCTCTTAATATTAGTAAACAAATATTGCAAAGGTTGTTTCAAGTTTTATATGATATAAAAATGAATTAGTTTGATTGAAACTTGTGTTTTTTTATTTTAAGTAAAAACTATTATTTTACTATTACAAAGTATTCATAAAGATTAGTGGGAGCCGTCTATAAAATTAAACTGATACAGTAGTCGGCATGTTGTATAGGTACCCTCAACATGTTACATTCTGACAAGCAATGTAATTTTTGTACTTATGTCGGCCATTATGTGTATTTACCTCCCAAGTCTTTAAACCTGTAGTACCATTAACAACCATTTTTTTTGTTTCTTGTATTATTATTTCATCTTCTAAATTATCATTAATCAAATAATGCTGATAGTAAAATTCACTTCCGGATTGTGTATTCATCGTAGAGCACAGAATCATATACATATCATCATGAATTTCTTGTAGAGGTTCTAAAATGCTAATAATTTTTTTAAAAAATAATCTACAAAAGTTTGGGTTGATAGGATATTTCTGTATTGATTCCCTGTAAACACTTAAATTTAAAAACGTTTTTTGCTTATGCCAAGTA
Source organism: Apodemia zela (assembly GCA_018236825.1). Classification (NCBI taxonomy): domain Eukaryota; kingdom Metazoa; phylum Arthropoda; class Insecta; order Lepidoptera; family Riodinidae; genus Apodemia; species Apodemia zela. Next base: position 5,417 of record DWBA01000937.1, read on the forward strand.
AAGTTTTGTATGTCTTCTGGCTGCAATAAAAGATTTTTATTAATTATGTGGCTCTCAACGAATTCTTATTATGTTTTTAAATTTTATTCATAATTCACCTGTAAATCAAATAAAAGCGATCCACTATAGAAAGTTGGCAACAACTTTTTGATGGTATCGTCGCCTGCACTTGAATCAATGTCCATCGTGATTTTAAAAATTTATTTAATTGTAATAATCAACATTAAAAAAATCCAAAAGTTCTTATACAAAAAAGAAGACTACGGCTTATAGAAACATTATGATTTAGCATCAGTTATATTTGGATCAGATATATTTTTTACACAGATGGACTGCATGATTTTTAATTAAAAAATACAATATGTTAATTCACAAATTAAGTACTAATGTAGTGGACAATGGGTACCCAGTACCATATAAAATAATTTATTTACTTTTTGGGTACATAACAACTATCAAATCATATAGTACCTAATTATTTTGGTAATTAATTACTAATTAGTAACTGGCACAGATTATTTATGTATTAGGTAACTAGTAACTACCTAGCGCAATTGGATTTCGTGAATTAGAGACAAAAAGTATTGTAATTATTTTAATTTAGATTCGAGATCAAAATTCAAAAATGTAAAGTGTAGTAAACAAAGAAATGTCATCATATCCTCTTTAGTCTTTGGAAATGTCACTGCCACGTGCCAAGCACAGATTACTACAAATAATATAATAAAGTATCACCTCTGTCTGTGGTCTGGTCCGGCATCGTAGTTGACCACATTAGGTCCCGAGTTCAATCCCTGGGTAAGCCAATTTAAAGGCAAATGTGTTTTTCAATTTTCTGATACAAACAACGTTGCCCGGGATTGGATAAGTGCCTGGTTGACGATACACTTGCCACCTATTACACAGATGGCACCGAGTATATACGGCTAATCGTAAGTGCACTAGTTTGTACCTATAATACCTCTGCCTAACTCTTTGGAGATACGGGCGTGAAGATGCTTTTTTTACGATAATAAGATGCTTGCATCTCTAAGTAGTCTGTGATAATAAGGTATGTATTGCCAAATCGACGAGTGACGACTCGAGAGTCAGGAGTCAGGATACTCAACATTTTTATAGACAGTATAATTATAATCACAAAACAAAATGATTAAATAATCCTATTTTGATTCTTAATAAAAATAAAGCTAAACACGATAGAGTACTGCTAGCGACTATTACTATCAGAGAGTATTTTGTTCTGTGATCACTATCGTAAAATAGCCGTAAAGCGTATATACGTTGCTTACGGCAAGTTAGCAATTTTTCCGCAACCGTTTAAACTTTATAATTCTGTAATGTAGTTTTTTTTACGATGTGTAATCGTTTATCTTAGTGTCACAGGTCACTTAGTGTACTCACATTTTTGAGTAAGGTTCGTAAATTCGAAGGAGCCCCTTTATCTAGGAAGCTAAATGCAAATTAACAAACCTACTTGATATTTATGCAACAAGTCAGCTATTTGCTAACTTGTGGCTATTTCGAGCCACAAACTAATATGACACATTTCACGGCGCTATAAGTATAATAGTATAAAGTGCCAGTAACGATAATTTAGTTAAATGTCTTAAAAATAAAAGATTTCAATTTTAATTAACAATTACAGACTATTTGATAATCATCGGTACTACGTGTGGTCAATCGAAAATTTCAATAAGCTTAATAACTTTCTGATTCTGGTTGTGACGAGCGTAATGACGGAGAATAAAAATTATTTTTTCTTATTACAAACTTTGCCGTCGCCGTATCAATAAGGTGGTCCAAGTCATATGTGGTCAAGCTGTTCTTTTAATAAGATATAATATGCTTGTCACAATCACTCCACTTCTGTTATGTATTTTAAATGCTCTTCAAATACTTTTGTAATCTCGTTCGAATATTAAGGATTCATTGTTTCTGGTTACAAACCCCTTTAGCTGTGCTCAAACCAGTTCAATGGGGTTAAATTCACATAAGCAGGTAGTCGCAGGATAGTAGACGTGACGAAATTTCCGCGGCCAACTTGTCTACGGCCGAAGTCTGATTTAGAACAATCTTGTATCATTATAAAATTGAAAACACCCAAATTATGTCCTAATTTCAAGTAGCATAAAAGATTTAGACTGCAAGTTGTAACTAGCATACATAAATGGTGGTAGCTAGCTAAGTATAAAATGCAAACAAAATGTCTAAGCTATCGTAATTATGGAACTTGCTGTTGGTAACCCGACTAGGTCCTAATCCCGGGGTAAAATTGGAATAAAATATAGCTTAATATGTTGTGCCACTTAGTACTATATACGAGTATGATGTTGTTTTCTATTGTTGAAAGAATTTTTATTCTCTTTATAATAATATACATGTAAAAATATATTATATTGAAGTATAGATTCGCTCGGTGGCGCTTCACTTCTTATTAAAAAAAGCACGCACTTTTAGTCTTCTAAATAATTAAATGCGTCAATTTTGTTTTAAAATATTCATTTACGAGGCAGTGTGACTATCTGAGTCTGATTTCTAAGGTTAGATTTCCACTGAACACATACTACGGGTGTGTTCCGCACAACTTCTTATCTTAGGAATCATACTTAGATACTAGATAGCCAGAATTCTGAGCTAAGATTTTGTCAGGACACTTTAATGATACTTAGAAAACTTCCAGTGTCACCATTGCACTTTGTTGGTCCATTTTATAATTCTGACATGTTTACTTTTATTATAGTTAAAGATAGCTCAGACGCTCAGAATATGTTTAATTTGACTACCTAAAGTAGATTTCTAAGATTAGAGTTTCGCTGAACAGAACAACGCTCTTTAGCCCAATGATATTGTAAACCTCAAAATTGTCACCTCAAACACGTAGTAACTAATATCTAGTCTGTGCCTCAAACCTCAGATAAAGAATATAAAGAATACCTCAGGTATTCTTTATCTTTGCCTCAAACTTCAAAGCTTTAGTCTGACAAGTTACAGATGTCAAACGTCAAACGTGATCTTTCATTCATCTCATCTTAGATGTTTATTGTTTATCTTTATTCTCTTTATCATTACATACTCTCTGCTCTTTATTATAATTAATAATTTTTCAGAGATTAGTCAATAATATTCAAATAAGATTTTACATACATACATACATTACACAGTAAGTATTAACTAATTAAACGAAGTGATTAATGATTATATAGCTCAGTGGTACAAGTAGTCTGGTACTTGACAAAATTTATTTGATATTCATATTTCATTGAAATCATTAATAAACAAAATAAATAACTGTACTTTACTGTCTGAGGTACGCATGTTTTTTAGATTGTTAGCCTTATGATTATAATATATTGCTTTTTATCATGATTTGAGGTTAGATTTGAAATTTGTAGGAATGTTGAGTAATAGAACTTTCGAATTTGTCTAATAATAATTAGCTGTGTGTTGTTTGGTAAACTAGAGTGAATTATACTTAACAATTTAGCTAAAATGGCAGGGAGTGGGTTGGCAAAGATTAAGATTTGGAAAACAATCTTAGACTAACCAATGAGTTTTGTACCAACCAATGTAAAAATTAAATATGAATTATAAATACTTCATATGATATACTATTTAAAATGAAGTATGAATTATAATCGTTTTATACTGTATGCTATTAAAAATGATGTATGAGTATTAATCAAACGCATAATTTGAAACTGTAATAGAGACCGGATTCAGTTGTTACTTTTTTGGAAATTCCGAATATTGAGGAACAATGGGATTTCATTGAGTGTGACATATCACAGACAAAATAAAGAGAGGTAGCATATGCGATGTATGAAAATGCATTTCATATGAAATTTCACATGCTATTTGTGAAATAATCCATGCTTACTGAGATGTGAGAGATTCATAATAAGCCAAAATCTTAACAAGTGAATGTTTATATAGCTTTGCCCATAAATCACATTGGCATTATTAAATATTGCAACAATATTTCTATAGTATTTGTGAAACTAAATTGTGAAAGCAACACATGTATAAAAAAGGCAAGCCTGCTGAATTTCTTCTGTGGGGTTTTGCCAGTTTTGCCAGTACAGATATGGCGTTTCAGATTCAGTTGTAGTTATACAATTGTTAAATTCTTGTGATGTGAACCAGTGAACCTGCCGATGTTGATTTGATTTTTTTAATTTGTTCTGATCTACAATTATAGAGTTTTAGCTTATAACAGAACTGCTATTAAGTTTTCCGTTTATTAAACTTTTTTTATTTATAGCAATAAATATATATTTAATGTTCTAATTTAAGAACATCAGCATAGCTTTAATACATATTAAATATAATTGAAGATGGCTAAAGATAATCCTGATTTACAAAATAATAATGACAGTAATAAAGAGAACACTTCTGAAAAAAAAGATGAGTCATGGGGTTATGATTTATATCCTGAGAGGCGAGGAACATTTAAAAAGACTCTTACCAATGTTCTTATTGGAAAGGAAGGAAAGGAGGAGATTCAAAAGCTAAAATGTGAAAAAAATGTATTTGAATGTGTTAAAAGCAGTGAGTATAAACATTAATATGCCTTTAATGTTGTCAAAACTTGCAAAATGTTTGCTATTTAGCAACATGCAGTTTCTTAATTGTAAGTTTATTTAGTTTTTCTACTAGAATTAAATAACATGTAGCTAAATCAGCTTTTCCCAGTCTTTTCCGAGATTGGACTCCTGTTCGTTATAACCATTTACTTTTGTGTTACCGTGACTGGTTACAATGCTTATTATTTTATCTTGTTTAATGCAATTTAGCTTCATTGATAAATAAGAGATCATGCTGTAACAGAATGCTGAATATATACTATATAATTGATAAAGAATTTTGGTAGGCTTATTTACTCTTTATGTTCCTCTAAAATCTTGGTTTTCTCAAATAACAAAAGACATTTGTTTAATTTTGCAAATGCTGCTATAGGTACACTGATATTTGATTACAATAGCCTACTTTGCAAAAGAAATAGCTTGATAATAGTAATTTTTATTTCATTTTTTATATCACTTGATTAGAGGTACAAATTATGAGCCCAACATATAGGAGTCTAATTAAAGAGTTAAATACGTGAATGGACTCAATATATCATTTCAGTCTATTTGGTCCATTGGCTGTTTAACACTCATACATTTAAAGTACATGTTGGGTGTAGAAGAGATTTTAGAATTGAATGCAGTATTTAATTACTTAACATATTATTATGTATCATAATAAGATTTAACTCAGGCAGGAGTGAAATGAAAATGAAAAATATTTTATCAGACATCCAACAAATACAATAAATAGAGTATTGTCATACACAATTTTTTCTGTAGTCACATTTGAGACTGCCAGGCTTGAAAATGTTAATGTAAAGTTAATAACTATCACCAACCCTACTCTTCTTGCCAGCACATATCATGGCATTATTCTAGATTGAAGGATTCAATAAAGCTGCACATAAAAGTTGAATGCTCAGATATATTTTTATATTTAGTTATTGATTGTTAATAGACAGCGGATACATTTTAATACTTGGAGTGTCCCTGTTTAATTTCTTTTCTTATATCATAAAATATTAAATGTCCAATATTTTATTACAGGTCCTATTGTAAAAGTCATGATGGCAGCACTCAAAAGCTCTGGTTGGTTAGTTAGTGATCCTTAAATAAATAAATAAATAAATTATTATGACTGTTTTTTACATACATTCCATTGCAAAATAATTGTTTATTTAAATTATATTTCAGCCCTATTGACATTCGAAGACATATATCCTGTGAAGTTTGTGATTATTCAGTGAGTGGAGGATATGATCCCCAACTGAATCAGGTATATAAATACTAATTTTTGTATGTGGCATGGCATGTTGGGAGGTTGCAAAAGAATTTTTCCATACCAGTTGTAACCATCATTAACATCTTTAGTGTCTAACCCCTACATGTATCTGGTACTTTACCTCATTCAGAATCCAACTATCTGCTTGTTGGATATGCCATTTTACAAAAAAGTCATTTTTAATTCCAACTTCATTAAAATTACAAATTTTGGACTAAAAAAGGTTTATCTATATTTATATTATAAATGCGAAAGTTTGGATGTTTGGATGTATGGATGGATGGATGTATGTTTGTTACTCAATCACGCCGAAACCACTGAACGGTTTCGAATGAAATTTGGCACACAGGTAGATGATGACCGGG
>DWBA01000938.1:0-11629 GCA_018236825.1 Apodemia zela
GAGTTGCAGCCCGGGTCAGCCGTCATTTCAGCCCGGGCAGCCCGAGTAGAAAAAAATCTTACCCGTCCCATCGCTAAAATGAACTTCAATGTTTGACATTGGCATATTATGTTCTCAGTTTCTTGTTTATGCCAATGGGTCTGTTCATTTTAACTCAGACAAGACATGTCTAACGTAAGATTGCAAGTCGGCTAAAGTAAGATTTTACCTTGGACTCTCTATATGCCGACATTCTGACACTTTTTCTAGGTAGTAGGTAGGTAGACGGATTATTTATTAGTAAGTTGGATTAAGTCCTAACATGTTAAGTCAGACATGTTAACATGAACACATTTAATTTATAAAATAATTATTCTGGAATGGGTGTGTTCAGTTTAACTCCTAAAGTTAGAATTCTAAGCCAGATTGTATGACATTTAAGCTAAGATGTTTTCAAGACACTGAGACATAATCAAATACCACCATTTAACTTTGTATGTCAAGGTGCCATTGCGTAATTCTGACAGTTTTTCTATAGGTTTGACGGTTAAAGATAGAAAGTGTATCCGACGAAGCTGGCTGAGATCTGATTTTCAGAATAAAATTTTGTTTTCTCTGACAGGTCCGAAGGAGTTTGTTAGACATTTTAGGTTAGCAGTTGTTCTGAACACACTCCATACCGTGTAGTGTAAACTACTAGTCTACGGTCTATACTCTATAGTATTTTTCTTAATTCTTATATTTTTTAGTCTGTTGAATGTGATTCTATGAGCTTTAGAATTTCATCGTCTCGTTGGTTTCGTTGACCGACCAACTTGTTTGTAAATTGTTTTGTAATTAAATTTATTAATTAAGTTTGTATTTTACGTATTTACATAATGATTTTGTACATAAACATTGAAAGTGTTTTTATGGTGACACCATTTTCAATCACCTACTAATTGTGATAAAAAGGCTAGGAGTGATATTTTCTCACATAATTATGGTTAACTGACGTTATACTGTGCATCCTCAATTATGGCAGACCCAGGTTATTATCATAGTGACTATATTCGACACCCTGTCCTCTATGAGTTAGGAGTGAAGTATGGAATAAAGACGGAATGTATTCCAGAAATAGCTTTGCCGTCTAAGTTGGAAGAGCTCAAGGATGTCATACGTAGAGAAATACGTAAAGAACTGAAAATAAAAGAAGGCGCTGAGAAACTACGAGAAGTTGCCACTGATCGAAAATCCCTTTCAGATGTAGCAAATATTGTAAAGCAAGCTAACTTAAAACTTAATGAACTTAAATCCGATCTCCAGGAGTTAGAATCGCAACTCCTGTTATCACGCGGTCAGTCTACACCTATTTCACCAGAAGACTTATCGTATGATGAAGAAATTATCTTGGCCTCGGAGGCTGCGCAGCAACAGCGTCAGCTTGGTGAAGGAGCTAATGATCGTAAATTTGCACTGCTTGAGAAACAGTTAAATATTGAATTAAAAGTCAAACAAGGCGCCGAGAATATGATACAAAGTATCAGTAGTAGCAATCAATCTCGTGATAAGAAACTCCTTGCTGAAGCTCATCAAATGTTGGCAGATTCTAAGGATAAGATTGAGTTTCTTAAATTGCGTATTTCTAAGCTAACAAAGCAACAAAATGCAGGTGCAAATGGTGATGGTAGAACTAGTGATACAACAGGTGTTGACCCTTTGTTGGATGAAAGGATTGCCGAACTTCGCAACCGTCTTCGTATTGAAGCAGCTGTTGTAGATGGCTCTAAAAATGCCATTAGACTTTTACAGAGTGATAAGAAGGTGACAGATAAGAAAGCTTTACAAGAAGCCCAAACTAGCTTAATTGAATCTACACAAAAGCTAGACTTACTCCGTAGATCACTAGACATGCGCCGACAAGAGCTTCCTATGGAAAGTCCTGTATTTGTAGAGCTTGGTCATGAATTACGTAGCACTGGATCAAGTCCTGGTTATGTTAGCTTGACAGGCGCCAGTGGTGCTAGAGCTCAGTTTCCATCTCCCACACCTATTATAAGCCCATGTGTTCAAGTCACAGGTACTCTAGAAGTAAGGTTAATGGGTTGTCAAGATCTATTAGAGGATGTTCCAGGTAGAAGTCGACGTGATCCTCTTGCAAGCCCTTCTGACTTGAAGTCTTTTGTAAAAGGAGTCACAATTCGCAACTCTATGAAATACACTTACAGCATTAAAGAAGACACAAGTAACGAAATAATGGCAGTTATGAAATTAGACAATCACACTGTGGCTCAAACGAGTTGGAGACCCTGCTCACAACAGGCTTGGGATCAACGGTATGTTTTGTCTTAATCTTTTAAGATTGCTGTAATTTTTGGCTGTAAAAGCTGATATCAGAGATGCCACGAATATTCGATTACTATTCCGCCACTTTCTTAGGTATTCAGCTGAATATTACAAACCATATAAATAAAAAACAAGATACATGACAACTATTACTTAAAACTTATCAGAGAACTTACTTACTACTGTCATGAATGAAAAAAAATGTTCAGCACTTAGTACGGATTATTTTTTAGACAATCAGATAGACAATATTTTTAGCAATACAAACCACACTATTAGTAACTTAGTCGGCCACAAAAAAATAATATGTGTTGTGACATGATGAACTCGTTAATGAAACAAATATGTCACCAAATATTTGGTATTTAGCTAAGGGCTTTTTGGATATTCAGTAAAATCACTATTCGTGGCATCTCTAGTTGATATACTGTTATTATTGTTAAATACTATTAGGGATTGACCCTTAATACAATTTATTACATGAAAACTTATGTGTTAGGAAATTAAACTATTCTGCAAACACAATTTTGCCCTAAATCTACATATGCTAAGGTCATACAAATGGGAATCCTATATAATGTGTATACGTATTAAATTACTCATTATGATACTATTACTAATTATGATACTATTCTAGCATGGTAATATTTATGTAACATAGAAACTTCAAGAAACCTTATTAAATTATATGCCTTGCACATTTTACCCAATATAACTCACATTTTACTTGCGTGAGACATATTACCTTTATTTCCTACAATTTAACACTTATACTTCCTTTAACTTGATATTAGTCATTTTATCTTATCAGCAAACCTTGTACACATATTTATTATGTGACTAATCCATTTAACAATCTTGAACTATTTCTTGCATGATTTATTTTTTGTGCAGGTAAATTAAAATGTTACATTTTCTAAATAAACTTGTTAGTTCTAATTTAACACTACTTATTTCTGTGACTTTGTCATCGTAGGTGTCTTAAACAAGGTTCCACTTGTTATCTCCCCCTGATTGGGTTACATCATTACAATTATGTAATTATGTCTAAGATATCAGCAAAAGTGATACTACATTTCATCACATTTTCCTAATAAACATTATATCTATCTCGGTAACTAGATTTCTCTCATATTGATGGTGAATATACCATACCATTCACCTTGCACCAAGCAGGTTGTAAGAATGCAGTAAAGCATATACATAAGTAGTAATAGTATATAAAAGTTCACTACCATTGTGAAGCTATGTGGTAGAGTTGTGACATGTAGCATAGGTATGGAAACACCTTACCTATTCCTAACGCTAGGTCATTATTATGATTCAGCTTAGAGGGTAGAGTATTTTTTTTTTTTTATAACATAGCATAGCAAATAAACAAAGATTCTGATGGAAAGAGATAACCATCACCTATAGACACAACAGATATTAATTATATGTCAACATAATATCAAAAGCATTAGTTTACTGCCTACTTTACCCTCCAAGCCAAAACACAATATTGACATGCGCTTATGCTATTATAGTTGAAATATGTAAGGCAGTGTATAGTCACCATGATGGGTAGTAATGTGTTTTGCCTATCATTCACCATACATAAACTACTTGACAGATGATCTTACGTTAAAAAATTTACTGATGTCCCTATGTTGATCCAGCCAAGGGGGCTGGAGACATGAGTAAATTTACACATGTGGCCATACAGCTTTGCTATGTATTTAGTATATTGTGATAAATATCTTTGACATCTATATTAATATTTACCATCAGAAGAGCAGACTGCTCATATGCTCTTGTTTTTTTCACACGTTTGTTCTGGGGCCCTTCGAAGAAAACTATTTGCCATTCAGCCAAACAGTTCATAAAAAGCGAAAAATTGGCTATACAAGTCACTAACATTGTGGCTAGCAAATCTGGCAAAAAACCTCTAAATTTAAAGACCTGTGATAGATTCCTTTATCATAAGACCAACTTCCAGCCCCATATGCATAATTTGCAGAGCGTAACACAAACAGAGCCAATGATCTTTAAATAGAAATTCTGCAGTCTCAGGCCAAAGTTATGTTAAAACAGAATAGCAAATTTCATATTAATCGGGCTTGAACAGTTGCTAAATTCCTGTCATCAATAAGAAAAGAGCTGATAATCTTGAAACAGCTGCACTGATTTCGATAAAACATGTCTAAAAACCACCGCTAGAAAACCAGCATTCAAATAAAAAACATCATCCAAATTGGTTCACTTGTTTATTAACTACAATGCCACATACAGATAATGCAATGCCACATACAGATAATGCAATGCCACATAGCAGTCAAACTTATAACACCCCTTTTTTATTTCTATAACATTATATTGATTTTGGTATGCTGGAAGTGAGCATTATGTGATAATATCATGCAATTATTTCAAAATTTAGACAAGCATGTGGAAGAAAATTTACCAACATTAATATATTATTACATATCATCATGCCAGTTCCCATGCGGGGCAGATAGAATGAACCGACAGTAGACTTTTCAGTTCACCACTAGCCTCATTTTATTTTGTGTCTGATTTCTCTTGTTAGAATTCAGGATCAATTCTCATATTTTATAATTTATTGTGGCTTATTAATGGTGCTCACTCAATACTTCACATCTGAAATTCTATACTAAAATTCATAATCGAGATCCAACAATTTTGGAGATAGATATTTCCAAAAACCCTAATTCTAAAAATTAAAAAAACTAAAACATTACAAACAAACAAAAACTTTTCCAATCTAGTTTTATTAACAGAATCTTTTAATCTCTACATCAAAATAATGAGAGAGTAAATCAATGTAAGCCAAAATGTCAATTTCAGTCAACCTTACCTTCTCATGATGTAAACCAAATCAAGCAATACAAATATATATATAATAAAAGTAGTAAATATATAATAAAAGTTAAAATCTTTCAAATCTGAATATAATTTTTTTAATTTAGTTATTTTAAATTTAAACACTTGTAGTTTCACAATTCACATAACATTTTAAAATATTATTGCAGATAAATCTACTTAATAATATATTTTTATTGAGAACTCTTAGAAATTAATGGGCTCTAAAGAACTGCATCATTACAGTTGCAAATTTTGCTGTGACCCTTTGTTATATTTCAGGAAAATTAATAGCCCATAAAACAAATTGACTAATCTTATAATTAAGTTGGTATTTACAGTCTACACCAATACTGCTATCACTATATACATGTTGAATATGATGTTGTTTATAATATACAATTAATTTTTTCAGGTTCACAATCCGACTTGACAAGTCTAGAGAGCTAGAAATTGGAATTCATTGGAAAGATTGGCGAGGATTGTGCGCTGTTAAGTTTTTAAGACTGGAAGAGTTTATTGATGACATAAGGCATGGGATGGCACTAGAACTTGAACCACAGGGTCTATTATTTGCTGAAATTAAATTTTTAAATCCTATAATTTCCCGAAAACCTAAATTACAGCGTCAAAGAAAAATATTTAAACAGCAAGGCAAGAATATTCCTAGACCTTCATATGGAGAGATGCATATTCCTGCTGTTGTACTTGGACGGTTGTTGAAACGATCCTCACCATCAATACAAAATATTCAAAGTGCCCATATTATTTCTTCTCAGTCCATTGAATCACCTACTGAGAGTAAAGATGTTGAAAATCCTAGTGCTACATTCACAGGAATGGCAGGTGTACGACCACTGGGTCTGCCAGCAACTCCCACAACACCATCAGTGCCTACTATTCCTCCACAAAAGCCATTGTTGCCTTTACACCCCCCACCTGTTTCCACTCTTAGAATGGAAAAAGAATTACAAGAAGCATTTGCATTTTTAGAAGATTCTTATACCAGAGATAATTATGTGCAGAAAGAGCCACACTCTGCATGTGAAACTCCTTTAGTAGAATACCCACCGTCTCCATCACCTAAACAACTACTGGAATTTCCAAGTAATGAAGACCAAATTGTAGATTTTACAAGCAATATGCGCATATCATCATCTCGCTCTTCATCTGTCATAGAAACCCTAGGTAAAGAAACTGATTCTAGAAGGCAATCTGGTGAAATGTCAATGGACAGCTTTAGACTCTTAAGTGTTTTAGGCCGTGGCCATTTCGGAAAAGTAATATTATCCCAATATAAACCTACTAATGAATATTTTGCAATAAAAGCTTTAAAGAAAGGTGATATTATAGCAAGGGATGAAGTAGACTCGTTATTGTCTGAAAAACGTATTTTTGAAGTAGCTAATGCAATAAGACATCCTTTCTTGGTTAATCTATTCGCATGCTTCCAAACGGAACAGCATGTGTGTTTTGTTATGGAATATGCAGCTGGAGGTGATCTTATGATGCATATACATGCAGATGTATTCACGGAGCCTAGGGCAGTATTTTATGCAGCTTGTGTAGTATTAGGTTTACAGTATTTACATGAAAATAATATTATTTATAGAGACTTAAAATTAGATAACTTACTATTAGACACTGAAGGGTATGTTAAGATAGCTGATTTTGGGCTTTGTAAAGAAGGTATGGGTTGGGGAGATAGAACAGGCACTTTCTGTGGAACTCCTGAGTTTCTTGCTCCGGAAGTGTTAACAGAAACTTCTTATACAAGAGCTGTAGACTGGTGGGGTCTAGGTGTGTTGATTTTTGAAATGTTAGTTGGAGAGTCGCCATTCCCTGGTGAGGATGAAGGTGAAGTTTTTGATTCTATTGTAAATGATGAAGTTCGCTATCCTAGAACTTTGTCATTGGAATCTATTGCATTAATGCGTCGTTTGTTAAGAAAAAACCCTGAGAGGCGTTTGGGGTCTTCAGAGAGAGATGCCGAAGATGTCAAAAAACAGGCATTCTTCCGTAATGTTGATTGGGAACAATTATTGCTACGTAAAATAAAGCCACCATTTGTGCCAACTATTAATAACCTCGAAGATGTAAGCAATTTTGACAGTGAGTTTACATCAGAGGCAGCGGTACTTACTCCTCCTAAAGAGCCTCGGCCTCTCACTACTGGAGATCACAAACTCTTTTCAGACTTCACTTACATGGCAGACTGGTGCTAAGTGACCATGTATTTGATATATTTGTTGAGTTAGGATTCTTATCATTGTTCAATAAACCCCCATGGCCTTACATGTGCGAGTGAAAATTCTGTATTTTGATATATTAATCTTAGGTTATTGAGGTGTCTAAAAATAGACATTTTGTTAACTTGTATTTAATGCAGTTGAATGCAATATTTTATAACAAATTGTGTAATTTAAAATAAGATTTAAATAGCACTAACTTTATTTTTTTAAAACATCATGTTAAAGATTTATATAATATTATGTAGTTATGAAATTTAGAAAATAATAATTATTTTAAGCAAATGTGTGTCAAATCATTGTTTTCAGTCAATTCATATTCTGTGAAATAAAGATATCAACAGAAACACTTTTATTGCCTTTTATTTTCATCATAAAACAAAAATATATACATACACTATAACGGAATGAGCATGTCTAACACAACAATTTCATTTTTACAAAATGTAGTATTTTCATTCACAAGTAGAACTATAAAATAATCAAATACCTTCTTCTAGGTAGATAACATTCAAGTAGTTACTATGCAGTTTCTTAAAAAATATTCAGCCATTTACAAGCTTTATTTTGAATAATACACTAGTATCATACTGAACACGAAACGAGTATTTGTCTATGCTCATCAAAAAATGAGAAATATCATTTCCAAATCCACCTCATAATTAAAACTATTAAATTTGAAACTTAATAATTCAATATCTGACAAAATTAACAATGTCACACTACAAATTTATGTACATTTTCACACACTGCAAAAGTCTAGATTTGTAATGTTCATAAAGCTCACATCCTTGAACCTTTTTGCTGCAATACCTTTGCTCGATCTGTAGGTTCAATATCATTACTGTTAAGTGAACTGCCACATTCTCGACTAACCACACACAAAAATTCTGCATGTTCATCATTACCATAATTGTATTGTGAACCAATATTAATTAGTTGTTCAAATTTCCAACCATCAGACATTGTTGATACCATCTGAGTCAATTCTTCCTCGTGAAATTGTAGAACTCTGTAAACATGTTTCTTTGAATCTTTAAGAGGTCTCCTTTCTCTTAAGCATATTCGTTCTTTCACTAATCTTATAAGCTCTGTGATATTATAAAACTCAGCTTCTTCTAACACTCCTTCTTCTGCTATATCATTGTTGATTACTAGTTTCCCATGTCGAAGATAATTGAGCACTGGAGAAAAGTATGTTGGATCTCTATCTATTAAATAAGCGCCAGTTTCATCCTGAAAAATACGCAAATGTAATATTTGGTTTGTCTCAAGCTAACTGAATAATAAAAAATAATTATAACTCACCCTATCCGAAATTAAGTCACTGTCCTCTTGAACTAATCGATATAGAAAAGAATTTGGGTCTCTACATAAAGTGGTTTTAGTAGTTAAAAAGTACGTTCCTCCAACATTGAGTTTAACCCATTGCTTACTGCTTCGTCTTTCATTATTAAATTTTTGTATATTTTCTTTCATAAAATCACCGTCACCAACATGACCCGCCATGGTTATTTTGCCATAGACAGTAAATATTTTTTTGATGTTTGTAGTTAGTACTAAAAAAGGCACAGTTCTTTAAACCATAAAGACCATTAAATTTAAATTCAATGGGTGTGTTCCTGACAACTACAACCTAAGATGTCTACCAAACTTACTTAGACCTGTCAGACTAGCTTATGGGTTTCTACCCGAGTGTGGGTGAACAAACGAAATAGCACTAAATAAAATAAAAAAAATAATTTGTGCCCGCCAACTTAAGATCGAATTTTCAAAAATTAATTTAAAAAAAATGAAGATCGAACAAACGATAAATTTGATCGAACAATCACGAACAAACGACGAACAAACGAAATAGCACAAAAAATATATAAAAAAACGATTTCCCCTCGCCAACTTAAGACAGCCAAGTTCGAAGTCGTAGATGTCAAGTGTAATTCCCATTTCCCATTTCCCATTCGCACAAACGAGAAGAAGGATATTCCAAGTGTCAACGTCAAATCGCAGACCTATTTTCGAATTTCGATTGTAGAATGTTCAATGTAGAGTGTATATACCTAGTTCATAAATAAAATAATTGTAATGTAATAATATGTAACAGTTCTAGCATTCTTTTAGATGTACGGGGTGCAGTAATTTTAAGTTTAACTTAAATTAAATCAAAGTTTGGGATATCATTGATTTATGAAAAGGTAAAACAGAAAATTCGATGAATATAACTCGCGCATAATATACTCTTTAATTTTTATTATTGTACATGTTATACTGTTACTACTTCCTAATATGATTCCTAAAAACTATTCGATTTGTTTACTTAACAATACATTGTATTTAAATGTATTATTACGTATCGTAATATTACATGCCATACAAAAAATTAATTTATATTGATATTTTCTACCAAAAATGTATAGTGTGGATGTTTATAGTGTGGTGATATTAAAGTTTTTAGTTTATATTAATTTATGTAGATAAATATGGCAGTAATTATACCTCTAGTCTAAATTAACTTTAAGGACCTACTTAATTGTAACCGTCCTAGTGGTCGAGTGGTTGCGTCCCCAACTACGCAATCGATGGAGCTCGGGTTCGAATCCCGATGTGGACAAACATTTGTGTGATGAACTTAGATGTTTGTATTTGTGAGTATGATTATTTATGATATATATTTCAGTATTTAAATAAGTACGTATTTCTATGAATTAGAATTGAACTTTATTTATTTATGGAAATATTACCAATGAGACAAAATAATATTGTCTTCTCATTTTCATACAGGGTTACTTTTAAAGGATCAGCCAAATTTTCAGAGGCTGTTCAGAATTGATAATATGTTCGATTACTGTAATAGAAAAAAAAAACTAAATTTCATTTTTATCCACCACAAAAAACACAAAGCATAGTTAATATTTATTTAACTTACTTCTACTTAAATATAAAAATCAGGTGATTGAATAGGTAGTATCGGTTGTGTCCTGTGCGTTAAAAGAGCAGCTTCTTATGACATCAGTGCTCCCCGAATCCTGAACAATGTCATGTGTAGCGTATCATTGTGCCCGAGGCAGTTCTCTTGACAAATGGCAAGTGACTCCGGAAGAAATACACCGTGGCCAGCCACCGGCTGTCGGCACGGTGCAGTCATTTTTGAGCCATGACGTATGGCGTATGGCGTATTCAGTGTTTAGTTTTGTTTACTATTGTTAATGGGGCAACTACTCATATTACGATTTTAAGAGAGTTACCCAGGTGTTATGTCTTAGGAGGTAAAAGTTCACGAGTGCAGTGCTTACTTCTCTAACACAACATACAGCGACAGATAGATAGGTTGTGGCGGTAAGAATATAATATTATCATATTGAAAAGATAGTAGGTACAACGCCAATAATTCCACACAAAATACTAGTATAATATTGGTGAGAATAGTCTGTCTGCTTCAAAAAAGCATCACATGCTTTTCGTATTTCACAGTTGGGTAAAAAATGGTTACTATAATTTTCTGACATTGTTAACTAAACATCTGTATAACGATGAATTATTATTACACCATTGTATCTGCATGTAGATATCTTTGTAGGTATATACGCATTGTTATAATAATTCAAGATACACAATCAGTGCCTCAAAAATGTCCTCTTAAAATTGAAATAAGTGCACTGTGGCAATTCCTTCACTGCATTTATGTCAAAAATGTCAAAATGTTAGGGACAGGTTTGAGAGTTTTGTTCGGAACTGTGTATCTTGTAGTATTCTATATCAATGTATGTATGTAAAAAAACATTTTACACAATAAAGTTATTGTAATAAGAACTAGAATAAATTTGCATTTAGAATAGATTTAAAACTTAAAGAATTAATGCATAATATTAATTATAGCAAAATAATAAGTCACATTTTTCTTCCTAATCAACATGGTGAAAAAATGCACTGTGTGACGCATAGCCAAATGTAAAATGACAACCAGCTGGTGTTTATACGGCCATTGCCCACCGACACCAATGACCAATTGTTGTGTTAATAGGAGACATTACTGCACTTTTATCACGCCAGAGACCAGCACTAGCGGAGAGCTAACCATTCCTTTTCACTAAATTCTTTTCCCCTTCAAACTCGCATCACGTTCTCGAAGTAGTTTTTTTAAAATCATACACCTTTAATAGGCCATCGGATGTTATATTATTATATTTAAAACAATTTAGTTCTCTTTACTAGTCTGT
>DWBA01000939.1:0-11626 GCA_018236825.1 Apodemia zela
TTGACCAATAAGAAGAATTAATATGTTGTTTATTCGACGCGACGCGCGATTCTTATTGGTCAAACTCAAACCAAACCAGTTTTATCGATTTCGACATTATTACACGCTGCTTATCCTAAGCGAGCTGGGGTAATTTTTAAAATAGTCTACACTTTTGATCGTAGGCATTTGGTGAAACTCCATCCGTAATTTTTAAACCTTGTCATCTCATTCGGCACGATAAAATAGCACAACGTGGCTTATTTATATTTTTCTCGATATAATATATCTACAAATGTATAACACTTTTGACAGTGATAGGGGCGTATGTTTATATGGGCAGCGACAATTTTCCTTCCCAATGGCATGTCTATTAGTGTTTATGTGGTCTGTGATTACATACTACAAACCTTTAATATTATGATCTCGCATGCTCCTTGATAATAAGTAAAATTTATTTACTCGTACAAGCAGCAAGATTTATACTACAAATGATGCGGAATAAGCGATGTTCCTTATTAGCAAGTTGTTTGGTGTAAGGAACCTCGAAGTTTGTAACTCCACGGAATTGTCTCGAAGGAGACATAATTCTATTTGAGTTGACTTAAAACATGGTCTAATGTTACGTTGTTTTGTGACTTGTGATCTAGATTTTGCTTGAAAATATCAGTAAGGAGACAAATTAAATTTAGATCTCATTATTTTTAATTTTAGCTCTTAATTATTTTTTATTGCGGCAGCATTCATTATCTAGAAATGGTTAAACAAAAGAAATATGGTTGAATGTAAAAATTGTGACAGATCCGTTAATAAGTTAATGTTGTATTGGTCTGAGTCTCTTTTAAAGAATCCATTCATTCCGACTTGTGTAAGAGAAAGAAATTGTAAACTGTTTACTTGTACTCTATTATCTTACTTTATTTTGGTGTGCAGAATAAAATTCATATAATTAGACCCCAAAAATTGGTAGACGAAGGTAGATCTCTATAATCTGAAACCTCAAAGAAGAAATCAAGGTATTTACCATGCAAATTTCCACAGATATTATGTTATTGCTGCTATGCCACTAAATTAGTTTTTCCTGAGGATATTGTAAAATACAATGTTTTAATTTTTCTACTAAAATAAATTCTTTTTTGAGTCTTCTTTTGGTGGTCAACGAATTTTCGAAACTGAATAATTGAACAAATTTGTAATTTTTTTTCAATTGTATAGTTGATTAGTACCAGCAAAGTATACCTACTGAAACGTAATCAAGCTATGGTACTGCTCAAAGGCACGGTGTTATTTTAAATAGGTAATCCTAACCTATTTAAAACAACACACAGATACATAGTTTTAGCGACAGACGCTATCGTATTTTAACAACGCCTTTGTGTCTGAATTAGCTTGATCTTCTGCGACTATTTATAATTTTTATAGTTGCTTAAATAACACTTAGAAACTAACATAGTACACTTGATCTATTTTTCAAAAAGAGCTCCGATGCACACGGATACCTATTAGTAAGCGAAAAAAAATACCGAGCATGGTGAACATAGAGTGGTGCGTGATAGACATAGCTTTCACAAATAAAAAAGCGCTAATCAGGAATTATTTTATTCGAGGTAAAGGTCTGTCTTTGTACCGGGTTTAATAGAAATCCTTTCAGTTGATGAGCAGGGATTAAGAAACAAATATCTTAACATTCTTTTTTCCCATCTTTGTCCAGGTTTGAATATAGACTTTCTACTATTCTGCCAGGTAGCTCGTGAAAGGAACGATTGGACAAACTTGTTACTGTCGCGACTATTCGAAAAAGGTGAACAATCAGCTACATATACGCGTCACGGTGGCACTACAATCAGTGCTACTAGGTTGTAGCGTTTCGTAACGTCTCGTTTTAGTATCTGGCACCAAAGCGTTAGTTATTCCTGCTGCAGTAGCCTCAATGCCTATCACTGTTGTGTTCCGGTTCAGAGGAGCCGATAGAATTATGCATGTGGCATTGCCATCCTGCCACCATTAACATCTTTGGTGTTTATAGGCGATGGTTTCTCTTTCCATTTCTCAAGCTAATGATGCCCAAAAACCTTCAGAAGCAAACTACAGAATCCTTTCGAAAACATATTCACCGATAATTGATTATACAGAGCTGTAATATAAGGCGAAAAACTGTATAGTTTATGATTTCCGCTCATTCTTCTAGAATAGACGGGTAAACTTTTCTCCAATATAAATAAGTTATCGACATATGAGAATATGTCGATAACTCATGTTTCAATCACTATTATATGCATACCATACATACTCGTAAGTACATATTTTTCGACCATATTGTAAAACTTTATTTTTACACGTAATTATTCTTTCTTTCAAGAAAAGGTAGAAAAACAAATCTCTTCATATTATATTTTATTTTGATAAGCAATATAAATGTAAGATAATAAATAAACACACAAAATCATTCACAAACGTCTTGAGCTACCTCATTTAAATGCTTTTAATAATCTATTTGGCAGCTACTAGAGCCAAAGTAAGTAGGTCATTCAATAACTCAACCTGATAAATTTTTAACGTTATATGTAGATCTGACGCCACTCTTGTTAGTATTTCGTAAAGAGGCTCTCATAACGTCACTTAAATAGCTTTCAGTCAAAATACTGCACTCTATTATTTATTTTAGAGCATACACATCAATTATTGTTTAAGAGAAGTACCATGACATGACACATTTAATTTTGATCAAGTTTTTTTATTGAAAGTGCCTAGTTTGAATAAATGCAAAATTTAATTTATTGTTATTTTTCGAAAAAATTTAGTATTTTTTTTTAAATTTTTGTTATGTCTATTTAATAAAAGTTTACGTGAATACATATTAAATTGCGTACGTGACACAATCGTTTATTTCTTTGAATCAATACTGGTTGACTGTGAAAGAATCTGACACAGCATCAGTTTAGTAACTTTCATTCAAAACAATGCAGTTTATTATTAACTTTTAGGACATACTTAATTGATCAAGATAAACTTAATGATACTTTTAATTTGTTTCAAAGGAATTTAAATAGTTGAAAAAGATTATTTGTTGAATAAAAAAAAACATAAGACATCTTAAGATGTACATCGTTTGCAGAATTTAATACATATGCCTAATTAAAAGATTACGTTAGAAGCACATTACAAAACTGACAACTTTACAACACATCAAATAAAACTGAGTTAAATTCACAAAATGGTGGACGATTGACTTTATTTATTACGG
This sequence comes from Apodemia zela, assembly GCA_018236825.1. Taxonomy (NCBI): domain Eukaryota; kingdom Metazoa; phylum Arthropoda; class Insecta; order Lepidoptera; family Riodinidae; genus Apodemia; species Apodemia zela. Next base: position 3,224 of record DWBA01000939.1, read on the forward strand.
TGGTCTATTCGTAAGTTATCTCTAATATTATCAAATTTTAATAATAATCGTCAAATTGTAACACTCTGTCTACTTTTGAACATGAAAATAAAAGTTTTCTATGTATAGGCTTAAATTGACATATTTTTAAAAATAGATGGTAATGGTGAACAATAAAATATAATTTAACGGAAAACAACAAGAACTTAAAGGATGAAAATATGGTAAAATTAGACGGTTATTGAGGATAAATAGAGATATAGTAAAATGTAGCTATAAAAAGAATACAAATATAAAACAATGTTTTAAATTCTACAAATCTGCTTATTGAGATAGAATAAATAACATGTTCCTTGTTTAGTAAATAGCTGAACACAGTTAGAATTTATTCTTATTTACCACGAACAATTGTTTTTAGTTGGCAATCTACGGTCTCATGATCTAAAGCAAAACATGTTAAGCACTAGACCAATGAGGTAGTCTTACATTATTATATCTACAAAAAGATAACGTATACTACAACTACTTTTATTCATATATCTATACATATAAATCTATGCGCAACAACAACAAATAACAAAGGATATAAAAACAAAACGCTTACAAATATACCTATTACTAATTAAATAAATAATGTTTTTCGTACAAATCTCAAAAGTTGAAAATTATTTTATTTACTTATTTATTACGTATTTAATAATTTGTCTAGACGAAAAATATCAAATTGAAAAAAAAAAAACAAGCGAATCTAAGCAAAATTCGTGAATGTTCATTAAATGCGAAAATGGATCAAGCACACGTGTGGATGGCGGCATGAATCACGGACCAGCAATGAAAAATACCTACTAAATGTATTTGAACTAGAAATTCATGTCGCATGAAAAACAGCTTTAATTTATTTCTCAAATTTTAATCCACTTTTAAGCCCAAGTTTACTTTGTTTATTTACTTTAGTTATATACCTAATAATACTAATGTGCATGTATATCATTAGGATTTCTGAGCAAAAGTGAGGATGTTGAATTGATTAATGAATAAAGTATAAATAAATTAGTAATGATTGATTGCTACTGATGACTACATGGACTGACGACTATTGAATGAGTGAATGAAGAATGTAATATAAAAAATAAGGATTAAGTGGAAATAATTTTAATTTCTTATTAGTTCCGACTTACCTGTGGCCTATAACTTTGTTAAAGTTACAGGCATGAACTAAACATAAGTAAGGGTTTAAAGGACGTGATAAGAAAAATTCTGGGTAATTATAATATGATGAAGAGTTGAAATGGGTGACTGAGGTATATTATAGACGTGTTAGTGTGTATGATATATCTATGACGTGTTGGAGTGTGTGGAAGTATAGCGAAATGAAAGGAAAATAGAATGATATAACATGTACCAAATCATTAATATAACGTAAAAAATGATGATGGCTGTGAGTAAAATGATACATTGAATAAACGTAAATTATATAATTTATGGCAAGGAAATGACAAGGCAAGGCACTTAAGCAAGATGTTTAAAATTCTATAAGCTGGCATGACAGAGTTTATCAAATCTATTTCCAGATCAAGGTGGTATTGTTGAGAAATCCATGTGCCTTTTGCATTGTTTTCAAAATGTTACTTAATTACATAAATAATAATTTGAAAGGTAAAACATTTTATTATTTAGTATTTAACATAAATAATAATATTTTTTACCTTTCATGGTCTAATTTTAATCAAGTATATGTATATATGAATATTTAATAATTAAATAAAACGGCATATGCTTTAACTGTATAGTTTGAACTACTTCATGAATAACTGCATTTATTAAATATTATAAACGTGTAACTAGATAAATTTTACAAACGTAAAAATATATAATGTAATATATTGTTGTATATTTTGACATGTAATTTACTAAAATCTATCTGAAATAACGAAACAACGCCATGAGCCCACTTGATTCTTTTTAAGTTAAAAAATTAAAAGTAAATATATTTTCTATATCTTTTAAATTTTTGTATCATATTAATGGATAATCAGAGTAAAAACTTCTTTTTTGTGGATAAGATATTTTCACCATAAGAATGATCATATTATGCATACTTTGTTTGAGTTGAAAACATTAAACAGACTCATTGATTTTAGTCATTACTAATAATATTATCATCTACGACGTAAATACAAAATAATTGTCACAACAGTATGTAACACATGCTGCAATTGTGACTTAGATACACAAAAACTACTTTACTAAAACTTATACGAAATGTCTATAAAAGAATTCATGATAGATTTAAGTATTACTTCTAAGGCCTGACCAAAAAGGTATTTAATTTTGTTATAGCTAACACTGACTACAAGGAACATACTTTGTAACATTTTTACAAATAGTAAGATTGTCAAGGATGGGTATTATAGCATCCAGTTTATAAATACACGGTTTTTATCAATTCTAAATATTAGGCAATAAAATAAATGTGAAAACGATTTTTTTTACTAAAATAAATAAAATTCATTTTCACATAAATTGCAATACACGGAATTCCTATAGGACGCTGTTATAAAGTTTCAGAACGAGGCACAGGTGACAAAAACCGGCAACGTAACTGTTGCCTACAGGCAATTTTACCATTTTAGAAATGAAAGCTACGACGCTCGTCTACAGCTACGTGAGACCTCTACGAAACTTAAGTGCTATAGAAACTCGCAGTTTACAACTGAACCAAATTATAAGATGTTAGAAAAAAAATTCTTGGTCTAAAATAAAGTTAGGAAATGTTACATAATTCTTTATATACATTTAACTCACTCCGTTGGTAGATTGGTTAGCGACCTTGGCAACGCAATCGATAGGACTCGCGTTCGATTCGCGAGCATGTGTGTGAGCATAATTGAATTTTTGGATTTGGGTATTTATTAAATATATTTCAGTTTGTATTTTCAAATATGTATTTTAAATATGTCATTCCGTGTTTTAGTATAATTGACTAAAACTGAGCAAATAATTTAAATAATGTTACATCAATTTGTGTAATCTGTCCAAAAAATTATTTATGTGTATAACCTAAGGAAAATTGTGGTTTTATTTTCAAAAAATATTATGTTAACGATAAAAAAATATGATTCCATTTTAGAGGATCTTTAACTGGCTAATTGATTTTATGTTCTTAATATTTTTCTTAATTGTTTGGTGTCTACATTATTTTTTCGGTCAAACTTACTGATAAATATTCGTTTTATGACTTACTGTTTTAACGTATTGAAATGTTTTGTCTGTTAGTTTGTATTTTTCGTTCTAATTCGAGAATGGATTGACCAATCTTGAATAAAAATAGTATGCAGTGAGAACACATGATTGTGCAATGATTGCGGCACGCGGGTGGGTGTAAAATGTAAGCTAGCAAAATATATAAATAAGTAGATGATAACTTCATATAACATGCGGTACTAAAGAATATTTTTCACTAACTAAACTAATAACAGATCTTTATTAAAATATGTACTTTGTTACTTGTCATCAAGTATCATCCGTCATAATACCCCGATTACACCTACCGAGTAGAGTGGTGAGACAGCGCCCTCGGCGGAGGGCTCGGTATATATTTGTACTGAACAAACACCGAGTGATCAGTCGAGCGCACTGTCTCACCGCTCTACTCGGTAGGTGTAATCAGGGTATAAATATAAGTCACATACGAGTATAGTGCACTGGCAGAATCGTCTTCAGTAGAAAAGATGGGCATTGCCATTAAAAAGAATTGAATTGAATTGAGTATAGTGCACAAATTGCATATCGTTCAAATTTGTTTTATATAAAAGTTAATATGTTTAAATATATAAATATAATATCAAATTACGACGTTTGATCATTTATTACATAGTCACGCTTTAACTATAACATAGTTTATTAATGTAGATTCAAACAAAATTAATTTTATTTGAGATATTTGTCACAAAAAATCGATATATAGGTATAATGGGAAATGTTGTTTGTCTAACGCTATTTCTGATTAATATATTTCTTTGGGTTTTGTAAATCTAATAATATTAATACGACCATTCGACTGCAACTTAGATTAATGCATAGAGTTATTTTGATGTTGGTTCAGTTACTGTTCCTGAAAAATATAAGAAGTCAGATATAACAGAATCATAAGTTGATGGCACTGTAATGAGGAAACAATGTAAAGGAGATGCTGCAATGTAATATTTTATTTTCAATAACTAGCAATAAATATTTACTTCGGTACGCAATGTCCTATAAATTCATGTTTGTATCATATATTACTGTAATGTAGTATCATAAATTTAAAAGTTTTACGATGACGCAAACTAAGTAATACATAAGCCGCTTATCCCGCGAACATCTTAAGATGTTAATATTTTCTCTTTTGGCTCCGTCGACGTGATCAAGTATGGAGAGAGCCTACATAAATGATCAGCAAATTTACTCGACCTTAAAAGCTTACGTAATTCATACGTGCTTCAGTAATAGCAAGCTGGCCTCGTTTAGTAAGAGTAATTTACCTAAATGCATAGAATATTAAGCAACGTTAACTTATAAATTAAGATAATTAAGTATCAGTTGAAAACTGTGTTATGGGAATACTACACTACTCAGATGTCATTTGTAAACCCATTTAAGATAAAGGCGTCCATATAATATAATTATAATATAATACTATCTTTATTAAAAAAACGGCATATATGTTGTTTAACTATTTACGATCACAAGATTAGACCTTTTCATCTAGATGAATAAAAGAATGATTGCTCACAGGTTTCCAGACCACATCCGATAGCATTTAAATTTTTATTTGTTAGATCATACGAAACAATCTATCCAACCGATTACTCGATTGAACATAACCTTAACCTGTTCGTGTTATACGTAGCAAAACAATATATGTTTGCCATGATGATAGCATTTGCCTTCCGTTCATCATGTAACTATCACATTTTTATATAATAGTTAAACTGTTAGTTTTCACATTTTTTACTTATTTTAATTGCTTAAAAACATCCATAATATTTTAAGCCGAATGTTTACATTACATAAAGCCTATTGATTAATTTGAAATAGGATCTTGTTACTAAGTCTATTTGATCGTGTTTGTAAAGGTATTTAATTCATTTGACAAAAAAAAATAGAACAAGCGCTAGCTTACAAATTTATCATGAATGACCCTAATATTCGAATTAATAATTACCGTGTTAATATAAACATTACTGTTATGTGAATGCGATAATTTACAAAGATATTGTTTTATTAAAGTTTAAGATAATATTTAAATTATCAATTACAAATATTATACTCAAGTTCGTTTCGTTTTTTAACAACAAAAATATTTCTATCGGTATAGATTATATATTACTATAGAGTCATAAGTGTACAACTGTATATTTATTTTAGTATTATTTTTTCTACCTAGTATTAAACATATTCCCAAATTGGTACCTATTCATATATAAATTTAAAATACTTATCGATTTTGAACAGAAGCTAAAAGTGTTCTTGAAATTAACGAGCAACAATTTTCAATCAATTGATAAAATAACTTTAGAAAAGAGAATATCTTCAGTTATACATTATTGTGTTTAATACTTTTACTCAAGTGTACATCCTCTATACTAAGTAATATATTCTCTAATAGCCTTATTAATAAATATAGAATAAAATAAAAGATTAAACTAAAAAATCAACAAATAGTAAAATAACATAAAGTGTATTAACATTATTTTTCATTGTGTTAGTTTTATTTTAGTTTATATTTATTAATACGGCTGTAAGAAGTCAATCGAAATATCGTGAAATCGATTTAAATTTTCTATTCTCGTTTGTTGAGCTTAAGATCTAATCATTGTAGAGTCCTTCGTAAAGTGAGCGTGGCATGTGCTCAGCCAACAAGGATTTCAACTTTTCCCTCGGTGAAACCGGGGTATAGCGAGCCAGTGGGAAGGTTCGGGTGACGCCGTCGCTCAATGAGCGGGTAACTGCCGTTAGATCAGCATCCTGGTGAAAAAAAAAAACATTTTAGAACATTAATACAAAGAATTTTGTCACCTTTGCAGTGTTCGACTATAGATTTTGTGGACCTGCATTCGATTACCAGCTCAATTAAAAAAAGTTTGTGTTTTTTGTCAAACAACAAGTTTAATTTAGCAAATGCAGAAGTTTTACTGCATTTGCTAAAGCATTTCGAAACACCACACATCTTACCAGTGTTCAAGCTTGTAACGCGTCATTGTCTAACGACGTTCTATTTGCTCTATTATTTAGTGTTCCGAGTTCTACAAGGAATCCTTAGAGTGTCACTATGTCGATAAAATTTGCTGAATAAAATATATAATGCCGAGATATTTTAGATATCACTGGACAAATTACACGAAATAAACTAACCCCAAAGTAAGCAAATTGTTTGCTTGTGATATGGATATCAGTCAACGATACTATAAGTACATAGAAATACATATATAAATACTCAAATATATTTAAGATGAAGGAAATACCTCATGTGGTCAACACCGATCATTAGTCCACAGAAAAACTTAAAAAATAGCAAATGGTTTATTCCAAGGGCCCTGTCCAACACGTGTAAGTTCATCAAGTCTGTATATCCTCAATCTGTTACCCTATGCCCTAAACAGATTGAGGATAGACAGACATATTGCCTTTAATTCATAACAACATTAACCATGGTAAGCCATTTAATTATTCATTGCATGTTTGGCTTGATTGTCACGCAATCACATCGTACCAATTACCATTAAATTAGGTATGAATACACAAGTTGTCCCCAGAGCCAGAGAGGTCAGGTGGCTGCCACTTTGTAATAATCTGTGTATATCATAACAAAATTCAATTAATTTTGGATGGTCAATGCTTGGTTAACCAACTTGTTTAGATATTTTCTTCTTAATCACTATCTATACAAATAAATAAAATTGGAGTGTCTGTTTGTAATATTAAAATAACAGCTTTTTACTAAATGCGTATGGATGTATACACCATATTTACCATTAGAAAGCTGCACTATCCTGAAGTGACATAGGCTACTTTTTTACTCGACTGAACAAAGGAAGTAATGATTTTAGGTCACGCGAATGAAGTCGTGAGTAGCATAGTAATTTCTATTTAGTAGCCTAAATATAGTAGTTGTATTATATTTAGGCTACTAAATAGAAATTACTATGTGACCATTTGCCTTTCTGCCAGATAGTTCATAAAAAGTTAGTGATGGCTAAACATGTCACTATCATCGTGACTACGTGACTAATAGGTGGTAGAGTTCCTCGGTCTGGATTAGATAGTCAAAGTCAAAACATAAGGACCTTTGACGTGTCAACATTTTTAAAGTTACTACCGGATCGGAAACGCGCCACACACACTGAGAAGATCCGATGGAAGACACTCCATACATATCTATGCTTGCCTTACATATGCTTGTCGCAAAACTATACAATGTACATTACATGCTTCTCACTGTTTTGTTCCTCTTTGGAGGCAAAGATAACTGGAAAACTCATATTTCATAAAAATCCCAATTCTTTATATGGACGACTTTTTATAAAGTCACTTCTCTAGAACGATGGACGAGGGTATAAGGTCCCAACAATTATGCTCCTTTGGTATGGATAGCGTATTATTACGTTCAATTAAATTCTATCGCTAAACACGGTTGGCGTATTTACACGTTCAAGTTAAATAGACAACATTGGTCTGGCTATACTCGTAGATATTGTCAATAATTTTTGTAAAATCATACTAAAAATGTATTGAAATTAATGAATTGATAATTTAAAAATGCAAATGTCCTGATATCAATTTCTTAATAATTAAAGTACATATGCCCGGTTGGCGATAGGCTAGCCACCTATCACATTGTGGGACCAAATCTCTTCGGCTAATCGTGAGTGCACTGGTTGTAGGTACCTCTGCCTACCTCTTCGAGGATACGGGCGTGAAGATACTTTTAAAGTACATAATGAAAAAAATAAACCGACTTCAAATATCTATCAACAATACCCATATCTCAAAAAATACTGAACCGATTTCGATCCAACTTAGACTGTTTTCGAAGTTGAAATATACCTGATTTAAATCAAAAAGGATCATCTCGATATGACTTATACTTTCCGACAAAATCATAGACAAACATACATACACTTATGAAATTATGCTCACGTGCTAGGAAGCCTATTTCGGTCAAATATTATACAGTTCCAACAATATTGCATAGATACAGTTCAAACTACGGTCAAACCGATAACCTTCTCTTTCAGAATCGGTTAAAAGTCTTGTATTTGTAACATAAACAACTAATTCATAATTTATTCACGCGTTTTTATCGATACATAATATAATAAAATCGTAGGAAAGTCAAAACTGTACATTGAATATTTTTTTAAAAGAATACTTGGGGCGTGA
>DWBA01000940.1:0-11626 GCA_018236825.1 Apodemia zela
ATCGAGTACGAAAATACTAGGTATCGCAACGCAAGTATCGATACTACTCAAGTATCGATACTTTTTGCGGATCCCTAGCCAGGTATCCTAATACTTTTTGTTTACTGTGCTGATATTTAAAAAAAATCAACTATTCGGTCACCGGATCCCTAGTTTACACCTATAACGTGCAAGTAAGAAAACATCCCACGGATTATTAGCGTTGAGAAAGAGTCTCAACATTTCCAGACACCGGACAGGCTCATATTATCGCCATGTAATATTCCACTTAGGGCCGAGATGCATAGGTTACTATAGAGTATGCTCACCTGTGCAAACAATGTGACATTTCAAGGGCACCTATTTATTTAGTTTTAAATTAAATATAGCCTTATGGTGTAGTGGTTACTTTTTCGGTTGAAACAGTTGAGATCTCACGTTCAATGCCTGTGTCGGGCAAATCGCTATTGAGGTGTTTAAACCAAAATGTCAGTAGCTGCTAGGAACCTGGTGGCGATGTGGTGGAACAGTGAACACGTAGGTGTACCAACTGTCAGGTAGTTATGAGGTAGTCGTTATAAGATTGGTAAAATGCGACAATAGCTATACCACTTGTCTCACCACCTGTCAAGTCAGTGAATCGCGGCGATGGCGCTAGGTTAGCGTAGCGTAGATAGCTAGGGTAGCGTGATAAGACTTTTTACAACTTTTTATGTATTTTTTTTATATCATAAGATACCAAACAAGCAGATGGGTCTCCTGATGAAAAGAGTCAACCATCGCCTATAGACACCAAAGACGTTAATGGTGCGTTGATATCTTGTGGCGAGGTCTTAATGCCACATCCATACCAGACCCGGGTGAGACAATGCCAAACTCTCTCTCTCTCTCTCATGACATATCCAATGGTTCCAGGAATCCAGTTGGGAGCCTGGACCAACACGGATTAAAAAAAAGTACTAGGTAGGTAATTAAAGTGATGGCTCACTGTTTACACATTGGGCCACTGTCGAATCACCCCTCGATTCACTGTGTACACAGTGAACTATTCGCCATCTTTAAAAAAAACAATATTACCAATAAAATATTAGAATTGGTGCTGAAATTGAAATGCAAAACACAAGTTTAATAAATTTCCTTTCGTCTAAAGTCAACAATTCTTAATTACATGCACGTACAGTGGATTTATTAATGTTAAAACTTTTAGTGGTTCACTGTTTACCATGTCACCCTACATTAGTCATTAACTAATGCATATTATTTGAAAATATTAGTTTCTGCAGTCCTCCGCAATGTAAACTTTAACCGTGCCAAATTACATACGCCACCGTTCGCGCAATTGTCCTAAAAGGGGTACAAATTTTTTGCTTCACGTATTAATATATAGGTATTTAATATGTCGCAACAACATATCAAATAAATTGATTATGTTGTTGCAAAGTAAGGTGTAAAATGAGTAGCAGACAAGAATCTCATCAGTCATCACTATCAGTAATGTACCTTACCTATGTTATAACTTATTATTAAGTAATTATTGCAGCTTGTAGTAGTTTATAGGTAGGTAGGTACCTAGCAGCTATATAGGTATTACTATCAGGAGAACTGGTGTGATTTCTTGGTACCTATCTTAAACTATGAAAAATGTAAAAAGGTTACTTACCATAAATCTTTCAAAATACTTAGGTACTCATTATTAGCAATTGTAACACTAGGATCAAAATTTGACCATAGACTAAATAATAAAATCTCTTTTAAGTTTGACAACAGGTTTTAACCGTAAAGAAAATAGTAGGTAGGTACATACATGTGTGTATATTATCATGTATGTCACATGAATGTAGTGTGTGTAATGTTTGATTTTTTAATTTAATGTATTTTTAAGCATATTATTTAAAAAACATTATGTTTCTGCAGTGTAATGTAACTGTAGTCTGTAACTGTGCCAAATTTCATACTTCACCGTACGGGTAATTCTCGTAAAGAGGGGTACAAAGTTTTTCCATAACGTATTAATATAGGTAGGTAAGTAGTAAACTTGTACAAATAATACAACAGAAAGTATTCCTTAGCTCCTTAGGAGATATCCTCGATGTTAGCTTATTTAAATCCTTATGGTGTCCATGCTTAAATAAGTTATGTAATTTTTGTTACTTCGTTCGCGCTTCCAACTCATAAAACTTTGAAAAACTTGATGAGGCACTTTTATCGCTTTTGTTGTGGCGGCCGCATCAACAAAACAGACATCGGGAACATATCCGAAAAGTACCGAGTTCGCCCGAATGGAAAACGAATCTCGCTCCAAAACTTGATCGTGCTGTTTGATTTGAAAACAAAATCCACCGCCCGCTGCCGGCGTTGAAGTTGCGGGCGAACCGAATTTGCTGCGAGTTCACTCAGTACGTGAGCAAGCGTGATACGGAATGAGCGTGTGGTGCGTTTTGCGCGGACGTTGACACTGCGGTTTATTTTTTTTCATGCGATTTATACAGCCAGAATTAATAGTCATTTTGGAGTATTAAGTCGGCTAAACAAAAAGTTTACCATACCTTGGGCAAATTTAGTTCAGTTCGCGCAAAGTTTTGACCAGCATTTGTGATTTTCCGTATAGACGCGAAAGAAAAAGTGAAGAAAACATTTCGAAACAAAGGACTGTTTTGTACATTTTCGCATTGCTTGCGAAATTGTGTTCAAAAAATAATACTGGCTTAAACGTGGAGGGTTCAGAAAAAAGTAAATATCGCCCTTGGCCAACTAGTTTGGGCTCTGTCTGTGGTCATCGAACGAAAAAAACAAAAACATAGCGATATTCTTACATTTTCACTTCTACTCGAAAGTTTTCTAAAATTTTTTGTTTAAATTGACTTTTTATGAACTTGCATAAAATTACAGTGAATTTTTTGACTAACAAAATCCGTGCTGAGTGGATTAATTACAGAGAAAAAAACACGCATCAAGCCTATTTTAAAACCTGGATCGTAATTAGTGACGAGTTTTAAAATGTCTACTGCCATAATGCATCAGTCTGCGCTGTACGACTTTGGTGATCTGTTTCTGAAGGTAAGAAGTGAATAATTTTTATTGCTAAATATACATGGACGTATTTGACTTGGTAATTGGATGTCTCGAGACTATCGAACAAACGTACATTAATTTAAAAAAATGCATTTAAAATTTCTGCACTCATTATATTTTTTTCATAAAAAGTTCGTTACACAAGATTTTAATCTAATGTTTTTCTACCTGCAATACGTTATGAATAATTCAAAGATGTTTTTTCTGAAGCACTAGCAAAATGTTATTATTATTTGCGCGAAGAACTAAACTTTTTTAAATTGTAATCGGTATAAATAGCTACCTCATGTGTTTAGGATATAGTTATTTAAATCTATTTAACTTAACACTCAACAGTTCTTCTCAATAATTTCACTTGTTCCATAAAATTAGCAGTATAACACATACCTATAACGTATTTCCTTACTTGATACCTAGAATACAGGAAGTACCTATATATACACTAATTAAATTAATGTTAACTCACAGAATACCTACCTACCTCAAAATCTGCGCAATTTTTTAGATGTCTAGGTAGGTACCTACCTAGGTTTTCACTTTCTCTTTAGTTCGAAGTAGGTAGGTACCTACTTTCCAAGTAAACGCTGAGATAAATAATGTGGGCTATCCTACAGTTCCTGCTATAATATACATACCTATAAAATATCCGTAAATTATCCTGATTCTGAACTTTAGATTCTGAAAAAAATTTTGGAGCTTTGTAAATAAAATATTACCACACCTGTTCTTTTGAACGACCATAAATGGATTCAGATTCAGCAACAGGGGGACACGAAAAACAATCCAAAAGTCGCGGTAAACACCTTAACATTTAGATATAAACAATTATCTGTCTGATAGTATCTTTATTACACCAACTTGCTTTTATGGGTAAAAATATATATCAACCGGTACCATTTAATTAATGTATTTTAGGATTTTTTTATAAATCTAATCTTAACACGTTATAGGTATCGATGTGTAGAATACCTATCTTAAAACAATTGAAAAAAAATAAAGATATGCCAGTCATGTCTTATTTAGGAAAATATTTTTAATATTTTACGTTCACAAGTAATTTACCATAATAGGCAATGAGTGTGGAGGAACCAAGACAAATCTGCAAGAATTCGTGGCATGTGACACTCGGTTCTCCCTGCCTACCCCGTAAGGGATCTGTCGTAAAGGTATGTAGGTATGGTACATACCTACATATCTTTACGACAGATCACTTAGTTGTTGTTATGTAAGTTATTTACCTAACAAGATAGCTAGTAACTCCAAAAAAGTTGTTATAGATTAGTGCAGATTAGTGTGAAGAAGTTTTAATTTTTCCCGATATAGATTCAGGTACTATTCACTATATACCATCTAGATATATAGTTAATAGTAATGTCCTATTTAGCAACCTGCCAGGCACTTTGTAAAAGGTGAATGAACGAAAGAAGTCAAACGCATCACTACTAATAGTTAACACCGTCCATCAATTGAATTGATAAAAGCAGAATAATAAAAGTTTGCATAAAAATTAAAGAATGTAGGTATCTATTGGGTAGGTACATTGTTATTTCGCATCAAAGCAAATAGTTACCTACCTTACGCTGTATCTATATGGGTATAGTGAACCGGGTGCGTGAAAGCCCGTTATGTTTACCCTCAACCCTGCCTAACTCGTAAGATAGGTAGGTACATCACAGTCTAGACAAATACCTAAACGATGCCCTTCTTACTACTATTTATGACATAGAAAAATACTTTAAAAAAAGTATGTTAAAGATATTTTACAGTGTCGTCGATTAACTAGTTTAGTCTGTTGACATCATGAGGTCTCAGGTCTGAAACCCAGGCTTGGCAATAAAATATTAGAGTTGGTATGGTATGACTTCTATTGTGTAAGTGTAATTCATTGTCATTTCGAAAAAAAACTACCTTGATACCTTTTTAGACGTTGAAATTATTTTGTTTCTTTATATTTCTGAGTTTTACTGTTTCTACGTTTTTGTTAAGCCATAAACATAATGACTCCATAACAAAAATTAAGTCATTTAAGTAATTTCTTTAAAAGTTTCAAGTTTCAACAATAGAAAATGTGTATTGTTGAAACTTGAATTATCTAATAACTACGAGTATTATCTATTAAGTTGTATAGGTATCAACGTTAAAGCTGTTACAATAGGTAGATTGAAAAACTATTAGCTTATGTCTATGATATTATTGTTAAAACAATGTGCTTTCATGTTTACAAGAAAAGAATTGTTGCTTATCAACCTTTACCTTATGAACTAATTCTTAGGTCACTGCGCTGTTAATTATGTATAATAGTCCAGTATCGTTGTTGCACCCCTTATGCTGTAGTCATTTAGAAAAAAATACTTATTGGTACTGTATTGCAGATAGAGTAGAATCTCTATAAGTCAAACGTCAAAAAAATCGAGTTGTAGAGTTTTCGACTAACCGAGGATTTCGACCTAGGCGGACAGACAATTCGATGATAATTTTGTAAGTCGCAAGCCGATACCAAGCTTGATGTTTACTGTAGGAAAACCACAAATAACCATTACCGCATTTATAGATTTCATGTTTATGTCCTCGATTGAAACTTAGAAATAGGTATCTAAAATAATATAGGTACGTAGAGCATAATGCCCCGGGTTCGATCCCAGGTTTGGCAAAGTGTTACTGAAGTTTTCCTAGGTTAAATAAGAACAGGTGGTAAAACAATAAAATAATAATAGTAATATGAAAAATGAAATTGACTTCAAATTTAACTATAATCATATCCCAAAAAGTAGTGACCGATTTTGATGAAACTTGGACTGTTCCGTAAGTTGGAATATACCTACCTAGGTACCTGCTTTAAAACAAAAAGAATTATCTCAATATGTCTTTTAGTTCACGAGAAATTCGTGGACAAACTTACATACACCTACGAAATTTTGTATATGTGCTTGGACGCCTACATATATTATCATCATAACACACCAATATTATCCAATTCCAAAAATATTTCATACATGCATGTCAAACTGTTAACCTCCGTTTTCTCGTCGGTTGAAAATGAGTGATTTGACGTATTTCCTTAAGGTGTTGTTAGATTCATCTGCGTCAAACTGCGAGAAAAGTAGGATTTTTACAGTCATTTAAATTTCATTTTCAATATATTAGATAGGTCATACAATATTTCTAAATTTCTTCTTAAGATATGTTAACAAGAATCGTCAATTTTTATAAACAAAATTATACCTACACACTATCTAGCCAATTCCTGACGCCATAATTACACTAGGAATACGGAAAAATCAGCAAAACTAGTTGTTGCGTGCATGGGCGTCTGAAATAGTTGATAAACTGGTCTGGTTGAAGGAGTGCGGTAGTAAAACTAACAATCTGATTAGACTTGGAATGGGTCAGATTTCGTCATAAGTAAAAGTTACTTGCTAGTTTCTTTTGATTATCTTAAGGATGTATAAAAAAACAGTTTTACTGGGAAATGAAAATTTACGACGTAGACAATAATTTAAGTTAGTTTATGTTTGTACATTGTTTATGTATAGGTAGGTATACCTAGTTGGCAAAGTGTGGTGGTAAAATTATAAAGGTAAAGATTATGTTCTAGTTGCCTTGTAATTAAGACGCCATTTCTATAGCTGAACTTAAATATTACTTGTATATGTCATGATTAACGATAAGGATAATCTTTATTTTAGAAGAAAAAGTCCGGAAATCAGACTAGGTATCTACACTTGACTCTCCTTGCGTTGTTACGTACAAACAAGGCCAGTTTGTTAAGGCAAGTGGTAGTAAAAGTAAGAATTTTATCATACTAGAAAATGTTCGTTTGAAAGTAAAAGTTGTGAAGCAATGGGGAAGGTTAATAATGAGTGCAATAAAATGCGCTCTTGAAACTCTTAAAGGAGAATTATTACGCTGTAAACATGGGGATACATGATGTATACCTACTATCTGCCCAGTAGACGTTATGATCGAACCGGAACGTAGCGGTTACACACTTAAGTTTTGCAAACAATAATTATTATGTTCATTATTATCAGACTTCAAGACACAGAGATATATTATAGACATTTGATAATATGGATATCGATAAATAAATCATTTTGTTTAAAATTTATCCATGCCCTAAGAAAATTCCAATATCGAATAATCACTCTTATCAAGTAAAGATTCAATATTCAAGAGATCACAGAGTACTAGTTATCCTACAGTATTTTAGTTATATAGGTATTATTTTAATGAAGAAGAAAGGAATAATTGTTTTAACATCTCACTTACGATGCTAATACTTGACAAATCTCTTTCAAATCTCAACAGGGGTGAAAAACAGGCGCGGTTAAGTGGTGTGACTGGTGTGGCTCACACAACTTCCATGCTTTTGCTTAAAATTGAACCTTCTTGCGTTGTTTGAAAGATGAGTGTCGCTTGACACATTGTGCATGGACCCTATTTGTAGTGTCGACGTAAAACCGGTTCTATTAGCTAATTCAGTCGGTTATAAATCGTTTGCTCTTTTATATGCTACCTGCTCACAGTTTTTGTGGTTTCTTTATGTTGCGTATAGGCCACTTGTTGCTTTGGGCTGCCCTGCATTATATTCGCTCGAGCATACAGTCGTAATAACTCTACATGCTAGGGGAGAAGTTTTATGTATTTATTACGAAAACAAGTTCTGTTTCGTAAGGAATATGGGTATTTATACTTAATATGGAAGTAGGTATAAAAAAGTAACAATAAAAATATTTTTTGTATTATTATTTTTTAAATATTTAATAGCTATGGTATTTATCGTACTAGTATTGGTAATAACTAATAAGGGCATGATAAAAATGCACTTACGCATGTGGCATTAACACACCCCGCCATACGAATAGCTATTTGGTGTCTATAGGCGAGTCTCTTTCCATCAGGAGAGCCATATGTTTGTTTGCTGAAAAACTTAACATGAATGTAATTTTTTTTAATAACCAACTTAAACGAACTAAAACTAGATGAATTATATTATGTAGAGTCCACCAAAGTCCCTTCATACATTGGTCTCCCCCGTGCTGGTTCGGGCTCCTTTGAAGAATAGACCAACTGCCGTTCTGCCAGGCATGTCGAAAAAGGCGACTAATTGGCTATGTGAGCCACTACCATCGTGGCTACTAGATAGAGTTCAGCATCGTCTCGCCCGGGTCTGGTAACACCGCCTTACCTATTCCAACCGCAATAGCGTCCATGCTTGTCATTGTCGTGTTCTGGTTTGGAGGGTGAGGTAGCCGGTAAACTTATGCATGTGGCATTAAGACCTCACCACAAGATAGCAACGCACCAGTAACATCTTTGGTGTCTATAGGCGATGTTTGACTCTTTCCATCAGGAGACCCATCTGCTCGTTTCATGTTCTCGAGGTGCGGGGCTCGAGCTGAGATTTTAGATGTCTGTCACTTCGAAAAATCATCGGTAATACATTGGTTCGACTCGAAGATTGAACCTGAGACTACATGATCTGAGCTGAACCATTTAAATTACGCCTGTTGTAGTTAAGTAGGCGATGGATTATTACGGAAATATCAGCTTATTTTCTTTTCACTACTACGTAGTGACTTTATATTTGACAGCTCCGTTGGTTCAGTGGTTAGCGATCCTTACTCCGAATCGATGGAGATCGGGTTCGATTACTACAAGGACAGATATTTGTGTGATGAGCATAGATGTTTGTATTTCGGGTTTTGGGTGTTAATTACCTATGTATATAACAGTATTTATTAATGTATTAGTATCGTTGACTAACACCCATAATACATGCAAATAATTTGCCTCTGTGGTCTAGTGGTTCGGCGTCGAGTTGACCACACGAGGTCCCGGGTCGGACAATTCAATAAAATGTGTTTTTTTTCGGTTATCTGATAAAAACAATGTCACCCGGGATTGGTTAAGTGTCCAATTGAGGGATAGGATTGTTATCTATCACATTATGGGACCGAGTATCTTTGGCTAATTGTGGGTGCACTGGTTGTACCTCTGCCTACCTCTTCGCTGATATGGGAGTGAAGGTAGGTACTTTTAAATAATTTGCTGTAAATTAGTGTAATTTGTCCAGTGATATTATTATATTATAAAAAGTATCTTCACACCCGTATGCCCGAAGAGGGAGGCAGAGGTACAACCAGTGCACACACGATTAGCCGAAGATACTGGGTCCCACAATGTGATAGGTGGCAAGCATATTGCCAACCGGACACTTTTCCTATCCCGGGCAATGTTGATTTTATCAGAATTGTCCAACCTGAGAATCGAACCCGGGACTTCGTGTGGTCATTCCGACACCGGACCACTAGCCCACAGAGGGGATTATTATATTATCTTACATTTTTTTTATATTCTCAGATATGTTCTAAAGTGTATGATAAATGGAAAAAAGTATACTTACACTTGAGGTCTCACAACAAAACCATCGTATGTCCACTGGACGCGTGTGGTAAGAAGTTTGCGACTAAAGGTGATCTGGAACGGCATATACGAGCACACACTGGGGAGAAGCCTTACAAATGCGAAGAGTGTGACAAAAGCTTCACTCAGAGTGGGTCACTAAAGCAGCACAAGTTAAATGTCCATTCTCTTTTGTTTTCTTAGTGTAAATATATACAGGGTTATTTGAAATTAACGCATCACCTCTTGCAGGCAGCCTCTCTACATAAATCTCAACAACATTTGTTCTACGATTTTTTACAAATCTTGATAAATAGAACAAAAAAATAAAAACGAAAAAATTCTTGCTCCCTCGGTTATTTATTACTCTGTATTTTGTAAGAAGTGACAAGGCTCGGGCGCTCCTACAGCGCCACCCGCATTCATTCACAGCCACAGAGTAAATATCAGTTCAGAATAAATATTTTAAAACTCAAATTTTTAAAAACTATAAATTATAAAAAGTCGTTGAACAAATGTTGTTGAGACTGATTTAGAGAGGCTGTCTACAAGAGGTGATGCGTTAATTTCAAACAACCCTGTATAATTCTTCTATACGTGTGTATGTCACTGAACTCCTCTTTAAGCCGTTTACGGCTGGACCGATTTTAATGAAATTTCTAGAAAATCTTTCTCCGTACACGTGAATTTTCAGAACGTAGTGGCACTGGTGATGATAATAGTTCGGTGGGCGATCCCGGACATGTCGGGCGAGTTGCGCGACCGCATCCGGCGCGAGGCGTACGTCATCAACAGCTTCATCATGGAGGAGACGCGCGGCCGCTCGCTGCGCCCCGCCCCCGCGCCCGCGCCCGCAGGTGCCGCCTCCACACCCGTCTAGCGGTTACGGTAGGCTCTGGCTGACGCTTACAATATTGTCTCATTACTAACAACGTTTTTTATTCACTCTTTAATTATAATAGTAAAGCATTTTGTTAGCGACCGGATAAATATTATTATCCAACTTTCAAACTACACAACTTAAAAAAATATTATAATTAAATTATGTTTATGATTAGCGTTACAGCGGTCAAAAATCTAGTGACATATTCACTAAGGATCAAGACGGTATTCTCTAAAAACAATACCGTCCGATAAATCCTTAGTCATTTCAATTTTACACTTGAAAGACATGTCACTAGATTTTGACCGCTGTAACGCTAATCATAAACATAATATAATTATAATATTTTTTTAAGTTGTATAGTTTGAAAGTTGGATGGAATTTTATTGTAAATCCTAATTAATATGATGCAAAGTTAGTACAGTCCGACCAGTAAAATAGTAATCGTTTATGCGTATTTTTCTTTTTTTCTTAGCATTACAAAATTACCATATAATTCTTTTGACTAAAAATGTGTAAACTGTATCTTCTTCTTTATTCAATTTTTATTTACAACGGCAGGTTTTTTTTAAAGTTGTGTAGTTTTGAAAGTTTGATGTATTTTTTTTGTACATCCCAGTTTATTAACCGATGAAAAGATAGTACAGTCCGTTCAGTAAGATAAAACTCGTTTCTGTGTATTTTCTTTTTTTTCTTAGCATCACAAAATGAACATATAATTCGTTTTATTAAAAGTATTAAAACTGTACTTTTTATGATAATAGTTTTATTTACGGTATTTAAGTACACGTTAAAAGTTACTACGTTTAAACCGTGTTAGCTGCTGTGGTCTTTATAAAGTAAAAAAAAATAAGTTTCTTAAAAATATTACTTTGATTGCCTAAAAACAGTTAATGCACTCTGGTTCAAAAACAAATCTTTGAAAATAAATATAACCTAGAAATTTAATTATAAATCCTGTCATAATGAGAGATAATCATAGAAGATAATTTAAGATATTAAACAACGTAGTTCTCCTTACTAGTCTGTGCTTAAAACGTAGTGATTATATTATACTCTTCACATTAATAAAAAGATCTATTTAGAGAATAACGATTAAAATGACAACGGTTTGTATAATATATGTGCTAGTGGCGCCCTCTGCGCCGAGTTTTGCGTAAAACTTTCTATTATGGAAAAAAATTCAATCATTGATATAGAACCTCATTTCGGTTCGGGCTCCTTTGAAGAATAGACCAACTGCCGTTCTGCCAGGCATGTCGTAAAAGGCGACTAATTGGCTATGTG
>DWBA01000941.1:0-11625 GCA_018236825.1 Apodemia zela
AGCCTTTGTCTTCGCTCTTTGTATGTGAGGTTTGAATGACATTTTGTTGTCCAGCGTTACCCCGAGGTACTTGACTTAACCCCACCATCCGCTAGACTCTAAGCAGCTTTATATCTAATCTCGCTCGAGACAACTCGCTTTCGAGTTGTCGGCAAGAACCACAACTTTTGTCTAATTTCGCGCCAAAAGGCTAGCGCCTAACTACATACAGCCTTACTTATACTTAAACAAAGACTGTATGTAGGTTTCTAGAGTAATAAAAGACAATAATGAATACATTTAATGATAAAACCTTAACATCAAAACAAACAATATCAAATCCGTGCCTTACATACTATATTTACAAGTTTATATTATAATTTATTGCGAGCTACGTTTCTGTGCTGTACATCTCTCCCGCCTATAACACGCAGTGTTATACTAACTATGGTGCAGCCAGACTAGTATTCTCGTAGGTCGCCGCATGATTCCCGCAGCTGTTCGTACGTCTGTCACTGCTCCTCCGCCAGCTGTAGTGCACATTTTTTGGTCGCATTAGAGCCAGATCCACCTTCGCCATGCCTGTGGAAACCAGAAGTACATCGAGTCACCGGGACGAGAATGAAGAGGCCGCTAGTCACGAGGAGGAACCTAGCGGTACCAACACGTCCGCTACGGAGACTAGCGGCACCACAACAACACAGACCATCGACAAAACCAAGACCACCACCAGTACCGTTGCCGACAACTGACGGCCAGTACCATCACTATCATATTTAATTATAAATGTAAAATTATGCTGTAAAATAATTATTCAAAGTCTAGTTTTAAAGTTTTAGGTATTTGGAACACGCAATGGGTCTAACCGCGGCTTACATTGGAATTAAGTAGGTGCAGTCCATGGAGTCCACTTTAATGGCCCACGAGTGGCGCGGCACATGCCTTGTCTAGTACGTAAGAACATAGAAGTCTTTGATCTAACAAAGCCCAAAGACAAGTGACTTAATACTCATGATCAATCATCAAAATTAGTGATGCTATGTTCGCGTGGTAGGGATTAAAATTCATGTCTAACTTATTTAGGTAAAACTTTTTCGTTGCTTAGTTACAAGTAACACATTTAATTTTCATTAACAATCCAGAACGCAAATGGTACATTTTTTTTTGCTTTACTCCTAGACAGACATGGGAAATACATTTGAATATTTTGTGTACAACAAAGTGTTAAATAAATAAATATTACCTACAGACCGATACTGCAGACTTATAGTATAGTATAGATATACATATAATAAAAATAAAAAATGCTGATTTAGTTTGTTTCGTTTCTCCAGTACACTAAATAAATTAAAGTTGTATGGAAATAATATATTATGTTTGAAACAAACATTTTGAAAAAAGAACTACCTTTTTTGCAGATACTCGTAATATCTTTACCCACGCGTATTTCTGATGCTGATAACCATAAAAGCACTATTGCAACAATTATGAATTGCTCATCAGGCCAACTACCAGGTCTTAGCCGAATATCCACTTGGCTAGTCTAACCACTATCAGATCTATAGTGCTCATGGTGCGTCCAGAAAGTCCACATTCTATAGGCTGCTAAAATTTTGTTAACAATCTATCATATGCGCATTATTTCAGCTTATTGATGTAGACAATATCGAAATTCATTTTATACATATCTCCAACATCTTGCTGAGTAGCAAAATTGGAATATAAAAGTTTTGATGACAGAAAGTCATGCTATAAGGATAATGAAGCACGTTTTGAGTAGTAACAATTTAATCAAACAAAAATGAATTTATAGAGTACTTAACAGATATTATATTAGATAGATAATAGAGTAATAATCTTAAGCTCATGGCTTAATTATAGAGATGCTTTTAAATTCTTGTTCTGAGTGGCTTCATATATTTGTTGGCACTGCGCAATACTCTCTTAAAGCTGGCCATTAAAATTGGCTCTTGAAGAAGATCAGCAAGTTCTAGCCAATTACGTTGAATGAGCTGATTAGATGGAGCTGTAATGAAGAAAGATAAAATGTATATTGGAAATAGAAGTTTGCATTTAAAACACCAAATCCCTTGCAATATATGCATAGTGAAGTGAACATCCAAAGGAGCTCTTGGTTTATTACAATTCACCGGTATGTTAGCTCGCGGCGTGAGAGGTAATCACTATTTTTACCAACTTCAAAGATCGTTACCAGATACCTGATAACCAGAACCCACAGTTTTATGCGCTGAGGTAGAGAAGGTGGGTTAACATTTCATCACTTGACTAGGGCTTCCGCTGATGTTTTCTTTTCTTATCATTAGATAGCAAATAAGCAGTTTGCAGATAGAAAGTGAAACCATCGCCTATCGACACCTAATATGTTAATGATGCGTTGCTATCCGTGTATCACTGCAACACGCATAACTCTACTGGCTACCTTATCCTTCAAACTGGAACACGATGATGAGATACAAGTAAGGTGGTGCAACCATATACTCTAACAAGGCGTTGCGTTTTACTATTACCTAGTAGTCATAACGGTAGTGACACGTATAGCTAATCGTTCGTCTCTTACAAACTGCCTGGCAGAATGGCAGATGGTATATTCTTCAATGGGACCCGGTGATATATGAAATCTATTTTCACTTTTATCGAACCGGAATCAGAATCCAGGCTGTCATGATTTATGTGTTACCACTATACTAACAGGACAGTTGAAATTTTGACATAAGGAAAATCTAGTTTAATGCGGTATTTTGTACCTTTTTATAACTAATATTGGCCTTGCCTGGGTTTAGTAATATTTTACCTTACTCCTTACCTTACGCCTTACTTATTTCTGCCTAAATAGCATCAGATGCAATCGAACTTTGTTAATTATTTACGCTGTATATATGACGAATTGGTGCTGTATGGTAATACATAGACATTTACACTACTAGCTTCCTTCAAGTCTGAATATGGCAGCGACAATCCAGCGAGTAAAGCAAATTACCCAAGTAAATCATCGCACTCTAAGAAATGCTCATCAGATCCAAGTGATTCGAGTGGAAATCGAACCCGAGTCACAGTGGTTGAGTAATCGCAGTCGGTAGCCACTTAATCAACGGGGAAGAAAGTATTTTTTTTTAGGAAAATTGAACTTAATGCTAAGGTGTTGCTATAATCAAACAAATGAATGTGTACTTATAAACTTACACGAGTCGTTGTTGCTCTCATCAGACAAATCCGTATATTTTGTTTTGAATGGACTAGTGACCTTGGTGGTTGAGATAAAATCTTTGATTTTTAAATACGCTTTTCCATCGTCTGCCTCAATCAACCCCAGCTTAGCATCAAATTTAACATAAAATGATCCTGCAGGAAGAACAGTTATTAGAAATAATTTAACGACAATTTTTATTGCGACATTGTTGTTTCTTTTGAAAATAAGTGATTTAATTTTAACCTGGAATTTTTTTCATAACATTAAATAGCAAACGACGAAGGAGAGCAAAAGGCTCTTCTGATAGACAGAGAAACCATCGCATATAGACACCAAATATATTAATAATGAATTGCTATCCGTGTGGCAGGATGGCACTGCTACATGCGATATATGTTATTTCGTATTATAACTGCATCATTTAGTAATTCATTATTAAAATATTACATTTAATTTACATCTACAATACGAAATCGTGAATTGATGAGTCAAGCTTTTCTGCACTTATTTTGAAACTAGAATAGATAAAAGTGTTTACAAAAGAAGCTTAATTAACAGTTGAACTGTAAAACATAAAAGTTTTTTTGTGCATCTATAAAATACTTATTAACATACCAAGGATAAATTCATAGACTCCCTTTCCTTTTACATGCCAATCTACTACATGGCCATCCACTACATAATCTCCAACCAGTTTGCTTCCACTCGGACAATATAAGTCAAATTGCATCTGCGATTTGTTGACGTGAATACTAAAAGATATTTAAACATTTAAATAAACATAAAAAATATTTATTCATACTAATTCTTTTTTTTTAATATAATTAGGACGTATTAATAATTACATTTTTAATTAATAAGAGAAGCTGAAATAATAGTTATTAATTTGCTACTTTAAGTGAAATTGTATTAAGTATATATAAAAATTACAAATACAGTAAGATTATGATCTACCTTAGTAATATTATAATCCTGCTAACCTAATTATATTCTCCCTAGTGTTATTATAAACTGACGGTTTTTACAAATTTACGTTAACTTATAGATTGCAGTACCACAATATTTTGAGTGAATGAACTGTTAATCGTTACTGGTGGTATTTATTAACTAGATACCACCAGTAACAAATTACATAACTGTTATGTGTAAGCAGTAAAGGTCTTCTGAAGCTGATGTAGAGCACATTACGATTTATAGCATGCAGCTATGCCAAACTTTATGTCATAATTTACCCCACATAACTCAACAACGCAGCATCCACTTTAGCTTCTAACCTTGACTTACTTTGTCGCGCGTTTTGACTACTTAAAGAAGGACGAGTAATGGCATTGCGTCTCTCATCAGGCGAGGGGTGAGAAAAAGGTGTAAATAAATATTTATGAGTATATAGTGAGTGATAATTGCCACTTTTATAGAATTGTCGGATTTTTATAGTACATAACGAGGCCCCCAAAACCTCGAAAAGTTGTTTACTCGATGACATAGTACGTTGTGTGATACAGTAGCAATCTACCATACGGCATTTAGCCCATCCCGAAATCAAGTTTTTATTTTAGAACTAGTTTTTGAACGCTTTTAAGTAGATCAAGTTACTATTCCGGGGTTCCTATTTGCCCTTGTCTGTATATGGTATTTCCTATAAAGGGCTGTTGACTACTATTTAGATACGATTATTGAAGAAGTGTGATCCACAAATATTATTAATACTACAAAACTCTAACTAATAGTTCTAGCAAATAGAATATAATATGCATTTGTCTAATACATCCACACTGCGGGTCCTTAATAACATAGATAAGCGTCGGTGAGCGTTTGATGAAAGGAATTTCGCAGGGACTTGTATATATTATTTCCTTGACATTTTGTCTCTGATGATTATTGCAATAAAGAAAAAAATTCAAGCAGAAACTGCACCAACTCACTTTAGAAGCTTAGATTTTAGTTGCACAACAATAAGTTTAAGAATTAAAACGTACGTTTAAGTCATGTAATGTTGCCACTTGCCAATAAAGTCACCTAAATATTATTCCTAGACGCTGCTGAATAAAACACATAATTTCCGTAAAATTGGAAGGTTTGAAAAATTTTCTCAGTTATAATGAACTCACTTTGGATATAGTACGATGGAATTCTAACAGGATAAAAAGTGACTCAACGGCGCTAGATAAAAAAGGTGTGCTAATTAAATTATTTGCAGACTTTATAAACGCTTCGGCTACTACGACTGATGGCCTTGTAGTAAATCATCTACCAACCTACCGTTTCAACTACAGCTAAGCGCAATAAGCAACAATGGGAGTTGCGATTGTTATTGCCTGTAGTCAGATTAAATTAGAGCGCATGCGCGGGCTACATTTTTAATTAAAAGTGACACAGTTCTATCACGCGGTAATTAAAAAGAAAAAAATATAGATCTCAATCGATCGCAAAAGATCTAATTTTTTCTCTAATTAATTCCTTGAAAAAATCGATACTTTATATAAATGCAGAGGTCTGTCCATCTGTCTGTCTGTCTTCCTCTTTGTTACGCTATCACGTCATTTTTTTCGTAACTGAGATATTTTTTGTATAATCACTTATGAGTATATTAGAAAGTGATAACTTATTTTTAATCAATTTTTTTGTAGTTTTGATAGTGATTTACTGCCGAATATTTACCAAAACAATTAAATCTTTACTCGTTATAATGTTAATATAGAGTAATCCTATGAAACCCCATCTAATATGAAACAAATTTCTTAACTGAGATGTTTGTATTGAAAAAAAATTGAGAAGATACTCACTCAATGTTTCTAAATTGACACTTATTATAACCAGTGACTGTGCTGTTGATAAGTTTATATTTGATAACGTTAAGATTTCCTTCCACATAATCGAAAAACATCGGATCTAATGTTGGTTCTTCTACAAATAACTTTGTAGCTACTTCTTGCGTTATTAATGCATTTAAACATTGGTCATCACGAAGCCAACATTCTGATGATTCTAAAAAAATTAAATAACAAAAAAAGCTTATTTGAATATGATTGAAATAATTTTTTTAGCATAAGATACTAAACACGCAGACAACTCTCCTAGTAGAAACATAATTCAAGTATAAGTTCTTCTTATATTGATCAGATCAGAATTGATAAAAATAGTTCAAGTACCTTACCTACAGTTAGGAATCTTGCAAAAGGCTAGAGAAGACTTATACGTGTTACTTCGTCGTGACTAATATGTAGGTAGTAGAGTTCTCCTACGTCTTGATCGTCTGTTCCTGTCGTTTTGGTTTGGAAGGCAAGACAAGAGAACACACCATTATCATATTTTGATGTCTATAGGCGATGGCAATATGTTCCCATCAGAAGTAAATCTATCCCATCTGCTTAAAAAGAAATAAAATTAAAAAATCGCTAAGAAAATCATAACACTTCGATTTAAAACGATTACAACACTTTAGGAAATATTATATAAATCACTACCAATTTAATCGAAATATATTAATTGGTAGAAGAAAATCTTTTGTAACGTAAAGTACCTGTGATTATAATTTCATGCTTAGTATAAATAAATGAAGAATAAAAATTAGTGTTATCAATTTATTCAATACGCATTTTCTAGGTGGCATATACTCAATCTTTTCTTGCCACGCGCATACCTAGAGAGCAGTATAGCGGTTGCAATCAAACTATAGTACAATTTGAACGTAGTATAACTACAGCAACTGAATTGCTATCTTCTATATCATTGAAGCCTTGGATCTATCTTCTATATCTTCACCAAATCTGTATGGGACCATATAGGAAGTTTATTTTCCAAACAAAAACAATAATTTTCGAAATCGCATCATCGCACAAATCACTGAGTTCTGATGGAACTACATCCCTGAATATACGACAATTTTAAGACATTTAATTTATTTCTTTTTGTACCTGACAACGTTACTAGTTTCTATAATCATAAATAAAAACTGACATGTATTTACCATAACCATGCAAACATGTTTATTATAATAGCTTTGTTTTTACATACCAAATTAAATTAGAATAAATTAATGAATCATGAGATGATGTTATAATTTATTAATATAATTGATTTGATGAAATACTCTTTTTTTCTATATCCGAAAATAGCACACAAACATATAGATAACAGAAATAAACAACCATATTATAGACAAAGATGTACTCGTAAATAACACGTGTGATGGGAAAGTAATACCACAGGTACAAATTAACCAAATTCACCTTCAAAACGGAACGCGACATTGACAATTATTAAGCTACGTGTATATGTTTCTTATACATTTCACTATTTCATATTATTTACTTGAATAAGGGTCTACGTAAATTTTTATATCATAATCTAATTAATAATTAAGTTGATCACTTGAATGTAAAAGATACCAGAAATCTATAAACATTAAATATGTTAATGATGATATAGATCCACATAAATAAATTTTAGTGATTAAAACCTGGAAATTCCATTTTTGAATCTAGTAAGATATCAACTGAGTTAATTTAACTAGTACTAATTTAGTGGATTTAGACTAAGATAATTATCAAAGTTCAAATTGACATCTGTAAGGGATATGTAAAACAAAATAATTTAAAAAAGAAAAAGGCAACAAATTATCATGGCAAAGCATGGCGATATATCAAATTGCACAATATTAAAATGTAATCGACATTTGGTCACTATTAAATTCTGAAGTCTTAATATTTTTTTATAATTTTTAGAAGAGAAACATACAAACAGGAGGCTCTCCTGAGGGTAAGTAATCATCACCGTGGCTGCTCATGAACAGTTGCAAAACCAGTAATTTCCTTTAAAAAATTTATTCATTATTATACACGTACATTAATTTCTTCGACTGCTCTGTTTGTCAATTGGTTAGCAAATCTGACTACGCGTCAATAAGGCTCGGGCTCGATTCCTGACCGGGACAAACATTTGTGTGATGAGCATAGACAAACGTCTATTATTTCTGAGTTTAGGTGTTTTGTTACATATATTTGAATATTTATGTATGTATTTCTATGTATTATTATCGTTGACTAACACCCATATCATAAGCAAATAATTTGCTTACTTAGGAGTTAAATCAAATTTTGTTCAGCGATATTTAAGTATTCATTTATAATTTCTATTAGGAATGATATTCATACCGGAACATCTCAGTGTAAGGCCGCGTTTCCGATCCAGTGTTTGCTTAAAAAATTTAGGACGCGTCAAAATAACTTGTAAAAAGTACTTCTGATTTGTGATTTATATTCCAATAAAATAATATTAGTAAATTTAGAAGTTAAAAGTAAATCTTTCTGAAAGATTGATCCGAATTTTGGAGCAAGCAACAAAAGAGGTAGTGATTGACGTGAGTTAATTTTGGGCTATAATATTAATTTATGAAATAGTCAAGAATTGAGAATCAAAATAATAAGACCTTAAATCCGAATAATTAATAACGTGAATAATTATATTCCCCGACATCCAAATCCTCACCATCTCAAGAAATCATTATTATTAATTCATCAGCGTACGTACACGGAAGTATAAATAATATGGTAATTGTAGTACTAAACTTAGATTAATCGCAAAACAGCACAGAGATAAAAATAAGTCTTATTCTAAAAATGTTGATAATTAAAATTGGTACTTTTAAAGTATTATTTTTTTAGTAGTTGAAAAATAGAGAAAACATTACCTGATTGTGTTTGCGCGGTAGCTATAAGTAGCAAAGATGATAAAAATAATATACAACTAAACATTTTTATGGACCACATCTTATACCACGCGCAAAAATATGTGTGATTAAAATATACTACTATATGTTTAAATATATATTTTAATATTGTCAAATATTTTCTCGTTTAGTGGACGTCAGAGTGTTAGTCAGACTAAGCTTAGAAATCAATATAACAGAAGTTTAAATTAGTAATAATTTTATATTTTATGCAAATAACAGGTTGATCAGATGAGCTAGTAGTTTTTTTTATTATTTGTGACATTAAAAAAACGGTCAATCTAGATGTTCACATTAAATAGCGGAGCGGGCAGCGTTTAAACAATATTTCAAATAAAATATATATCGCGATATATATATTTACATATATAGAAATATCGCGATTCAGGATTTACAGCTACATATGTAATCACATAACCCAGAAATTTCGATTTCAAATGTAAATGATTAAATTACTCATGTAATAGAGTTTATGTAAATTATTAAACATATTATGGTTTTGTATATTAGATTTGTACAAACATGTATTTACGTAAACACGTTCGTATACTGTATATTATATTTATGACCAGTATAAATCAGTATTATATGGGGTAGGGATGTAATTTCATTAATAAATAAATTATCACTTAATATTAGCACGCATTTGATGAAGATAAACCAGTAGAAAATACCATGTAATGTTGTTGCATACATTCCAAAGAAATGAATAAAGTTATTTATTCAAAACAATTATCTCATTACATGACAAAATATGGCCTGCTGGGATTTCATTTCTTAAATTTATTAACTACAGAGTGAGGAATGATACCAAAGATAACCCGGTGCTTGTGGCAAGCCCTAACAAAATACTAAATGGATAAAGTTTGCAAATATAATCTACTTAGTTATAACTGCAAGTCTGTGAAGAGATCGATAGAGAGCGTCAGAGAGCTATGTAAAACCTGATGTAGTAGCCCTTTAGGAAACGTGGCTCCTGCTACACGAGCTTCCAATGCTAAGCACTATTGACAGTAACTTCGGTGCAACGAGCACGTCAGCGGTAGATACGTCAGCGGGTCTAATCATAGGGAGACCATAATTATGGTGGTGTCGCGTTATTATGGAGAAAGAGTGCTTTCCATTCAGTGTCAGTGATAAAGTGTAATAACGTCCGATTAGTTGCAGTCAAATTAACCGTGAGTAATAGATCTGTAGTGGTATTTAGTATATACATGCCAGTGAATAGTAGTGAAAACCTACCTCTGTTTACTGATTGCCTAGGTGCAATCCAATCGGTTATTGAAGTAGAAGAAAGTAAGGGTGTTACAGCATTCTACATTTTAGGGGACTTTAATGCACATCCAAACGGATTATTTTACAATGAACTTATTAATTTTTGTAGTGATAACTCATGGCGTTGTGCAGATATAGACTTACTGGGCCCCGATTCTGACACATATACTTATCGGAGTGAGGCCCACGGCTGTGAGAGATGGTTGGACCACTGTGTTGTTACTCATTCCGCCTTTACAAGTATTTCAAATGTAACTGTGAAACATGATGTCTATTGGTCTGACCACTCTCCTTTAGTAATAGAATGTGAACTTAACAAATTAATTCAAAGTTGTGTGCCCTGTACTATAGGTGACAATACTAGGGAGCGCATAATTTGGGGGAATAGGAATGAGTGGCAAACTGCTAGGTATCAAAGTGTATGTCATTCAAAATTAGAAAAAATTACACTACCACATGAGCTACAAAACTGTAATAATACTTTTTGCCATAATGCTAATCATTATCTAATCATAGACAACCTGTACAGCAGTTTTTTAAATGTGTTGACAGAGGCAGCTATAGATTCATATATAAATAGAAATGTTGATAGTAGGAAAAGGAAATATATAACAGGATGGAACAAATATGTAGCAGTGGCTCATAGAAAAGCCAGGATTAAATTCCAGGAGTGGGTTCAAGTAGGTAGGCCAAAATCTGGGCCTATTCATAAGGAAATGTGTGAAACTAGGAAAACTTTTAAAGCTAGGCTGAGGTGGTGTCAAAATAAACAAGAACAATTGCAAATGGATATACTGGCCTCAAATCACTCCCAGAAAAAATTCAAAGATTTCTGGAAGAACACTAAAAAGTTAAATGCCAGGCCGAGCCTTCCAGTGAGTATAGAGGGAGTGACTGATAGCTCTGGAGTTGCAAATTTATTTCGACACCACTTCACTGTGAAGTCAACCCTGTGTCCACGGCCCAGTAATTTGAATGATGCTGACACAGTTGGGACCAGGCCTCAGGTGTCTTTTACTGCTGATAGAGTGTTGAAAGTGGTTCAGAACATGCAGAGTGGCAAGTCACCTGGTCACGACTGTCTCAGTATTGAACATTTTAAACATGCGGGTCCCCACATAGGGCGGGTACTGTCTATGCTGTTTGGTTTGTGTCTGTCTCATTCTTACTTACCTGAAGCACTTATGCGTACTATTGTGGTGCCTATATTAAAAAATAAGAGCGGTGATACAGCAGACAAGACTAACTACCGGCCCATCTCACTGGCTACTACTACAGCCAAAATACTTGACAGTTTGCTAAACAGCACTTTGTACGAACACATACATCTGCACGATGCTCAGTTTGGCTTTAAGCCTAAACTTTCTACTGAGAGTGCAATTCTGGGCTTAAAGCATGCTGTCAGGTATTATACAAGAAGGCGAACCCCGGTGTA
>DWBA01000942.1:0-11624 GCA_018236825.1 Apodemia zela
GCCGCGTTCCGATCCGGTAGTAGCTATTTCATTGTCGACCCGTCAAAAGTACCTGTAAAGGTTTATTTGAATAAAACTATTTTGACTTTCGACTTTTTGATTTTTGAAGGAGCATGACCTTCCAAGTTCCTTCCATCTTATAAACAAAAAAAGTATCTTTACGCTCGTATCCCCAAGATGTAGGCAGAGGTACAACTAGTGCACCTACGATCAGCCGAAGATACTTGGTCCCATGATGTGATAGGTGGCCAGCCTATCGCCAACCGGGCACATTATCCAATCCCGGGTAATATTGTTTTTATCAGAAAACTGAAGAACACAATTTTTGAATTAAGTGCCGACTATTGAAAGGATATGATAATTGATAACAGTGTTATGCACTGTATCACCACAAAAGACCCCAAAAGTTTTACTTTACACGTACCTCTGTTCCTCTCTCTTAACGCCTCGATCTCCGTATGGAGCCCATTCAGCATCAGTCGATGCTGCTCCTGTAGAAACCGCACGCTGTGCTCGAGGTGAGCCACGCGCGCGGTAGCATCTCCGCCGATTATAAACCCACTACCACTTGTATCTGGTGGGGTTTTCTTCACCTGGAAAATGAGAATTCAATATTTAAGAATCTTTATCAACATCTTAGAGTAAATGTAACAGTTTTTGACCAGATTCTTCGTGTTGGTACAGACACAATCCATTGTTGTTAAAAGTTATTAATTTGTTTCTCCTGCCGGCCTAGGATACACAGCGTGTGATAATGTCGGTTTGACCAATAAGGAGAATTAATATGATGTTTATTCGACACGACGCGACGCGATTGGTCAAACTCAAACCAAACCTGTTTTATCGATCTCGACATTATCACACGCTGCTTATCCTAAGCAGGCTGGTACACATAATAAAGGTGGTAAGGAGATGAAAGTGCGGAGGAGACTGAATTTATATATATGGAGAATAGCAGTGGAGATAACACGCCACCCTGTGGCACTCCTGCAGCAATAGAGCACCAGTCAGAGCACTGATCATCCACACATATTTGCTGCCATCGTCCTTGCAAATAGCTGCTAAACCAATTAATCACAATAGGGGAGACATTAATAGACCGTAAAACGCTCAACATCACATCCGTGTCAACGGTGCCAAAAGCATTACTAAAATCAAGTAATGTCAATATAGTGAGTTGCTTATTGTCCATGCCGGAACGAATATCATCTGTTATTTTAGCAAGCGCTGTAGTCGTGCTATGACCCAGACGAAAACCAGATTGGAGAGGATCAAGAATATTATTTTTGTCAAGAAATGAGCTAAGCTGCTTGTGAACTAGTTTCTCAAGAATTTTGGATAAGAATGGCAAGATAGATATTGGACGGAAATCACTGAAGCTAACAGGTTTAGTCTTTTTGGGTAGAGGTATAACGATAGCCTTTTTCCAGATGTCCGGAAAATTAGAAGTAGACAAGGAATGGTTGTAGATATGTGTCAGAATTGGAAGGATTGTGTCAAGAATAGGGAGAATCATATTACGGCTAATGCAGTCGCAGCCAACTGAATTTGAAGTGATAGATAATATTGCCGTCTTAACATCACTATCAGTAAGTTGATTAAACTCGAATGGTTGATAACTAAAGGTAGAATTGCTGGAGAGAGACTTCAAAGTATAACATTTGGAATTACTATCAATTACGGTAGAAGAGATAGAGAAGTGTTTGTTAAGTTGATCGATATTTAGATCTTTTAAGGAAGGGTTTTTATGAAGTTTACCAATCCCTAAAGTCCTTAAGAATCTCCAAATTTTATTGGGGTCACCGTTTTCAACTGAATTGTGTATATATCGTCTTTGGGCATTCCTACACAAAGTATTACACCGATTCCTTATTACTCGATACTTTTCCAAGTTCTCATCGGAATTGTTCGTCCTAAGTCGAGCTTTAGCTCTATTTTTTTTATTAATAAGTGTTTTAAGATCCTCAGTCAACCACGGCGCAGGAAGGTGTTTAACTTTAACCGGCTTAACGGGAGCGTGCACGTCATATAATTGAGAAATAAGTTGGAT
The DNA here is from genome assembly GCA_018236825.1 of Apodemia zela. NCBI lineage: Eukaryota > Metazoa > Arthropoda > Insecta > Lepidoptera > Riodinidae > Apodemia > Apodemia zela. The sequence goes on from DWBA01000942.1 coordinate 2,051, forward strand.
AAAAATGTTAAGTTTATTATTTACAGACTCCGCAGCAAAAACCTTCCTCCAGTCTAAATTTTCTGCATCTACATTAAGCCGATCAATATCCATGTTAGCAAAGCAACGTTTCATAAGAACTTTCGGTTTGACTTTAGGAGTCCGTATAAAATACGATAAATATATAGCATCATGATAAGAAAACGCATCCGCATGGCACTGGTCATGCTTATAAACATGGGTAGGTGATGAAATAAACACAATATCGAGAAGGGATGGTTGACAGTTAGGGAAAAAATGCGTGGCTTTTAAAGGTAATATATTTAAGTTAACACCTTCCACCAGTGCTCTTAATCTACGAGCTCTAAAATCATTTTTAAGTAAACAGGTATTGAGATCACCCATGATTATAGAGTGACTATATGCTGATGTTAAATTTTCTAGGATAGTTTCGAGAGACAAAAAATAGTTTATGTTAAGAGAGGGACTGTAAACGACTCCCAAAAGCACTTTGATGTTAGACAACATAACTTCAACAAAGAGATGTTCAACTGCATCAGAAGGAGGCGGTTGGGGAGATGTACTAACTATTCTGTAAGGAATATGGGATCGCAGATAAATCGCGACACCACCACCACATTTCCCCACCCGATCATTACGAATCAAGCAATAGCCCGGTAAAGAGTAACTAGTAGATGGAAGACAAGGCTTTAGCCAAGATTCAGATACCAGAATCGCATGAATATTTCTTGATTCGAACGATGCCAACAAGTCGGGATAGTGTGCCGGAATGCTTTGTGCGTTAATATGTACAATGTTAAAATTACGTGGAACGTTTGCAAAATAGTTTGTTAATTTAAGATTTAAAGAATTATTGTCGGAACTGTCATCACTAAAACTCAAGTTAGATGAGCAAGAAAAAAATTCACTAGTACTACTATTGCTGCTATTCATATTGTAATAATTTTACATATACTATAATAAATAATAATATAATAATTACCTACGATAAAATAATACAGATAAATAATAAAATGTGTTATCTAATAACGATGTTGCAATTAATATTACATTTCACCTAAAGCCGCTAATGCCCAATGCAATACATGCCTGAATATTTATAACTAAGACAAACTGAAAATTAACTTCTTATAAGTACACAGCTTAAGACAAATATCTGTGATAGCAAACATACAATTCATAAAGGCTATTTAGCCATGAAAAAGTAAATTAAAACTTACAGGTACATAAACCAAACAAATTAAAAGAAGAAGCAATAACAATAGCAAAAAGGAACGCACATACTGCGAAACCCCTTAATACAGACTAGACACTACTAAAACCCTATCTGGTATTGACTTTTGCCTCCACATATTCATAACTGGCCTCCACCGCATGTCAACTGTCAGGCAACTGGGAAGTGTCGATACATGTCACCTGTCATTGACATTTGGCAGATAATATGTTATGCAATGCTGAATGCAATGCAATATCTAATACATAAATAAATCTAATAATTACTACCTACTTAGTTACTAGCCTGTCGATACAAAAAAAAAAAAATCTATATTGTAGTAATTTAATTTAAAATTATGAACTATTTATAAGTAAATAACAATTTTCACATTTTAATAATGTTTCATATCTCACATCCAACAGCTGCACCAAGGCCTGAACTTTGAAGTAAATTGTAAATAAATTAACTAGCAGTTAGGATAAACAAATAGGTATGTTATGTACTATCAACTGTGGTATTAGAACCTATAAGTTACAGACAATGTATATGGTAATTCCAGGTCAAAAAATAAATAAATCTATTAAAAGACTTTTACTTAGTATAGTCAAAAGCAATTAATCATATGTTAAAAAATATCAAGTACACAAATTTGACCAACCGAATTTAAAAGAAGTGTGGTTGACATACAGTATTGTATGAACAATATTAAGTAAGTATGAGGATTACCTATTTTGATATTTACAGAACATATTTATGTGATAAACAAGTAAATTGAAAACAATGTTTTGTTCATGTGAAGCACGTCATGTTTAGTACATATAAAAACAAAAAACAGTACATAGTATTGCCAGGATTACAAAGGAGCATACAAATTGAAGATAAATACATCCTATTTAAAAGAAACCAGGTTGCTGTGCAATATTCACAGTAGTAAAATGAGTGATAATATTTCCTGCTAAGTTTTAGTAGTGCATCGTCCAACATATTAATGATATCTTTAAATTAAGTACTTGCATATTTATTTGGTACTTACAAAAAATAAACTACATATTATACAGCACTATACACTAGTAATATGTTTGTAAAAGATAGCATAGAATAAATAAGCAAGAGAAACAATTCCCTGTGGTACCTACATAATGTGGATATTATATAAAAATAAAAACAAATCAATCATTACCAAACAATATAAATACAAACTTGTTAATTAATCCCTGTTTATTCTTTTAGGATTTGTTACAATAATATTATTTCACCTGGACATAAGATTACTAATAGTTGGAGCGGCATCAGCTAGATTATATTGATAAATGATAAATAATTATATATGAAACCATTTGTAAAAGAAATCAGGTTCAATGTCAGATATTCCAGTGCCAACATTTGGGGTAATATTATGTCTGTATCTGAATAGTGTATGTTACAAGATGTGCATATTTAGTACATAAAAGAAATAAAGTGAAAAACTAAAATGTAAAGACCGAACTTGAGATACTATCAGTTCATCTCTTATAACACATGTAAAAATATATTATGATACACAATTATTGATATAACATGGTCAATTTGAAACGTTCCTGCATATTTTCATAAGCCATATCATCTTGCCTAATAATTCCATCAACACAATAGCAATGTAAACCAATTTTGACCAAGAAAAATAAGTGCTGCAGCATCTAACCAAATACAGAAGGAAAAAAAATTATAACATTAATTATGACATTACATAGAGATCATTTGTTATTAGATGGTATATGATGCATGTATATATAAATTAAAAAAAAAGAAGATAATAAAAAGAACCAAAGAAAAATATAAAATCTAAAACTATGTAAATTTCAGCATTTGTACTATATTAGAATGTGTAACAGAAAGTACAGAATACAGAAGCGAGAAAAGAACTATTCTGTGATATCTGAATAAAAATATAAAAGGAAAAAAATATATATATATATCTATATACCAATTAATGCCATTACAAACATGTTCATTTTTTCTTGGTTATTCTTTTAGGACGGGTTTCATTAACATTAGGTGAACTGGAAATAAGATTTCTGATAGCTGGGGCAGCTGCAGCTGAGGAAGACGGTGTTGATCCTGGGACATTCGAGGGAGAATCATTGCCTATCTGACTGTCAAATATATGCTTCAAATCCTGCCTGTTGACAACCGGGTATTTCTTTCCATCAGTGCCAATGACAATTATGGTTCCTTCTCTGGTCCAGCATTTTGTTACCCCAAAATGCTGCCGAGCTTCCATAAAAAGATTGTGCCTTGACTTTGTAAGGAACTCTGAAACTGTAATACCTGTGCCTTTCATTTTAGTTTTGGCAAACCATACCTTGTCTCTCACAGATTTATCATTAAATTTTACAACAACTGCTCTTGATTTATTTTGTTCCTTTCTGCCTAGTCTATGACAACTTGAGATAGAACTAACCTGCATGTCTGTGATTAACAAGTTCTTAGATAAAATGTCATAAACGTTTTGTATTAATTCTTCCTGTTTGGGTTCAGGTAAACCATGAATAAGCAGATGCTTTCTTCTTCTTTTTAACTCTGCACTGTCGTGCTGCTCAGAGAGATGCACGATTTGCTGCTGAAGATCAGTAATTGCAGCCAATATAAAGGATTTAAATGAAATAAATTCACTTGTTAGTTTATTTACCGGACTATCTGATCTTGGAGACTGGCTGGATAAAGTCATCTGCAGGTCACTTTCAAACTCAATCATTCTTTTAAAGAATAGATCCGACATCTCAGCTATGGTTTTTTCCAACGATTTCATTGTAGGTAGGAACAATGAAAATTACGAAGTATATGATATACACAGCACTTGTAGGAAATCTCTAGGAAAAGCAAACTTGCGACTTTAGGCTACTAATTAAACATTAACATAACTGTATAGCACCACAAATACTATTTTTAAAGAATATTCAGAGTACAGCGCAAGATACAAGTAATGTCGACTTTTCGCAGTCCTACCCGCGAAAAAAAAAAAAAAAACAACTAATTTAATTTGACCTCGATCTTTCATCATTACAAGACCATATTTGAGGTACAGCTTGTTGTAAATAGATGGCGTGGGTAACTGGATCCACCTGTTTGATTTAATACATTCTCGCACGTACGTTTATTTATTTACCTACTGATTTCGAATTGTATAACACCAGAATGAATTGCAACGGTTGTAACTCAGGAATTAAGACTGATGAACGCTATATGCAATGTTGTGCTTGTGATGGGTACTATCATTGTGAATGTTTAAATATAAAAAAACACCAATATTCTGCCTTAACAAAAGAATATAAAGCTCACTGGAGATGCCCTCCCTGCAATCATATCACGCGTCGTACTCGCTCGAATCTTAATACTCCTGTTCGATCAACACAAATCCCACTGGATGACAATATTATGAATATGTCCTGTGACAATATTGAACAATGTGTGTAGACATCCTCTGCTGCGCCTACGTGCACCAGCGCGCCTGTGATTCATGAAAACCACACAATCGATGCTATACAGGAACTAAATAAATCATTGTTGAATTGGCGAATCGATATGGATAAAAACATGTCAATCTTCCGGGAGGATATCAAAAGTACATTGTGTAGTTGGCGCGAAGAAATGGATGTCAGTATAGCGAGGTTAAATGACAGTATTAAATGTGCAATAGCAGATGTTAACAAAGATATTAGCTCGCTGAGGTCGGACCATACCGACTTAAAACTCTACGTTACTAAATTGTCGGAGGATATGTGTGATATGAAAACTTCGGTCCTTAATCAAGATACCGACTACTTGGATCTCAAAAAAAAGGTGGAAACTATTACCTGTCAAAGTACTGAACAATCTAGTATGGCCATGCGTTATCTAGAGTTTAAATTAGATTCCTTGGAGCAGCAGGCCCGACAGACTAATGTGGAAATATGTAATATACACGAGAGAAAGAATGAGAATCTTATAAGCATGTTTGAGTCTATAACTAATGCTATAAATTACCCCCTATCCCGCAAAGATATTTTAGCTATCCACCGGGTGCCGCATGCCAAGCAGGAGACCGGAAAGCCTAAAAACATTATTGTGAAGCTCCCTTCTCGCATAATTCGAGATAATCTACTGAGTGCATCCCGTAAAACAAAATCCCTTAAAACGGACCAAATAGGTATCGCCGGGACCCCTATGAAAATCTTCATTAATGAACACTTAACTCTAAAAAATAAACAGTTATTTCGCAAATGTAGAGAAGCGGCTAAACTACATAAATACAAATATGTATGGGTCAAAAACGCTACCATACTTGTCCGTGAACATGATGGGTCTCCAGCTATTGCGATTCGTACGGAAGAGGATATCCAAAAAATTAAAAGTAATACACGGGCTGAATCCAGCCAACCAACTGAAGCATCATCAGCTTATAGAAATAACCCCTAGAATTTTATTAGGTTTTCTTTTGTTTTTTCGCTTGCACGTAAATATTTCTACACCAACAAGTTTTAATGTAATATTTTCGTGTTTATTTGGCTTAAGCTATATAATATATATAAGCTCCTCCCTATGGGAAGGGTTGCTCTTGTTGCTCTATAACTGCATAACATTATCTTATTGTATTTACCATAACTTTTTAATAGCTTTAGTTTTCATAAATGTTATAATGACTTTAATAATAATACTACATAAGTCTTATATTGCTTTCTATTGTATATTTAAAACTAAACTATACATAGCCGTAAAAAATGCTTATCTTTGCAGCACATATGCAGCCCTTATTGCTTTTACTCTAGTAAAACATTCATTATGGGTTTTATTTCAATTAATAGTACAACCTAGATTAACAGTTAAGTATAAGCACTGTGAGTATGATAAAACTGTTCTGTGCAATAAGATATGCAAAAACTCTACGATGATGCTATGTTATCTTACAAGCTTTGGTTGTGACACATTAACAATGTGTGCTTCTAGTGAAAGCTTCACGCCTTGCGTTTGCAGAATGTTGAAGATATATAGTAAATATTTTCAACATTCTGTATTCTACATAATATGCCCTTATAGTACATATCCTGCTACTTGGAAATACATATTACATTCACTACTTATCATAGAAGCAACCTATGTTATTATGGGAAAAACTACAGAAATCACTATTAACACGCAATACATTTGTAGAGCAAAATCATTTCCTGTTATAAATTTTATGTCAAATGTTCGCCTTAAAAATAATGTTAATATGCTTGAGGATTTCACTCTTAACACACATGTAAGTTTATTTGTTATAACATATTCTTATTGTTTTCAGTGTAGACTAGCAGACTTGAATGATTTGCCTGTATTCCCTTTATATATCTTTAAAATATATGTTTATATGTATTGCAATATTTCAAGTAACAAGTATATTGCAGGTTTTTCTAGCTCTATATCATACTCAGGTCATTGTATAAAAAAATATACTTATAAAAATTTGATGTATTTATTAGACAAGTATTCGATTCATCTTTTCTGTAACTTTTTGAAGTTTTACAGTAAGTATTCAAATATCTTTGGTATTTATTTTAAATATATTATATTCTTATTTTACTATAAACTATGCACACTTTTATTTACTTTTCTGATTAGGATATGTGGTAATTGTTTAAATATAGTGTTTTTGTTTTGTTATAGACTGCTCTTAAGTGCGCGTAATAACTCATTGTTTTATAATATATTAATTTTCTTGTGTTATATAATGACAAAAAATAATATTGTAGTCAAAGGTCATATTGTTGTGCATTTGGCTTTATTTATTCTTTATAATATTTGTATAACTGTGCTATGGTTACATAAAACAAAATTGCTGCTTGGGCTAATTCAAATGTGTAATACATATATGAATAGTATACCGGTTATAAATGGATAAACACATAACTATATATTACCAGAACTGTAGGGGCATCCGTACTAAACTGCATACTCTATATATGAACATTCTTATAAACAGCTATGACGTCATTGTATTTACTGAGACATGGTTGATCCCAAACATTTATAATAATGATTGAAAGAAGTATTAACCAAGATCTAATGGGAGTCGATTGGACAGCAATAGACAAATGTTTATCTGTTGACGATGCGGTCTTTTTATTCTATAAGGAAATTGAAAAAGTATTAGATCGTTTTATCCCGTTTGTTAATCGCCCTTTAATTACTCAGAAATATCCCATATGGTACACTCGATCCCTTATAAATATAACCAAAGAAAAAATGAAGGTTCATGCGATCTGGAAGAGATGGAAAAATCCAGCAGACTATCACACATTCTGCCTTCTTCGAGCAAGACAAAAGCGCTTAAACATTGAATGTCACCAAAATTACCTCAAAAGGATGCAAAACAGTATCAAGTCTAACCCAAAACTAATATGGTCTTACTCAAATAGTAAACGTCGCAACAATACATCATATCCTAACGTGATGTATTTTAGGGGTGACGTATTAGTTGGCGGAAGGGATATCTGTGCTGGATTTAGTAGCTTCTTCCACTCAATGTTTGCAACCCCGGCTCAGACTTACTCAGACAACACGCTTTCGCCCCATCAATTCTCACGCACACTGACTTCCGTTGAATTTAATCAAGCTGACGTATGTAATCACCTTCAAAATATTAAAATTCAAACAGGTCCGGGCCCTGACGGTCTTCCCCCCATATTTATTGCGAGTTGTGCAAAATCTCTGTCTATACCTATAACTTTGATATTCAACCGATCAACTCGTGAAGGTATTTTCCCTTCAATTTGGAAACAGGCGCACATTGTGCCGATCCACAAAAAAGGATCTAAAAGAGAAATTGAGCACTACAGGCCAATCTCTATTTTGAACGTATTAGGTAAATGCTTTGAAAAAGCTATGTACTCATCTCTTTACAACGTTTTGCGCCAAGGTATTCCAGATGAACAACATGGATTTATAAAAGGCCGTTCAACAAAAACCAATCTCGCAATATTTACGAACGATGTAATTGAGAATATGGGCTATAACTCACAGGTTGACGTGATCTACACGGACTTTGAAAAAGCCTTTGACCGAGTAGATCACGTCATCTTGCTTCGAAAGTTGCACGAGTTAGGCATCCACGGCGACCTTCTGCGATGGGTGCAATCATATGTTACAAACAGGAGACAGGCTGTGGTATTGGGAGGCTACCGTTCTGACTATGTTAGTATTACTTCCGGGGTTCCCCAAGGATCTTTGTTAGGTCCCTTATTTTACACAGCGTACTTATACGACATAGGTCGTTGCTTTGCACACTCACGATACTTATTGTACGCTGACGACAAAAAAGTGTATGCAACGATCAAGTCTGCTAGGGACTGCCGGCTTCTACAAGAAGATTTAGATAAATTATCTAAGTATTACTCTGAAAATAGGATTGATGTCAATATAAGTAAGTGTGTCACTATCTCTTTTTCCAGGAGTAATAATCCTATTTTATATGACTACACCATAAATGATACTGTGCTCAGAAGAGTAAACTCTGTGATAGACCTTGGTGTCACACTTGACAGTAAACTAACTTTTTCGCACCATATCGATCATATCACTAACAAGGCCTTTAAAAATCTGGGATTTGTTATACGTATTACTAAACCCTTTGTTGACATCGATTGTATAAAAGTGTTGTACTATGCCTACGTCCGTAGCGTACTTGAATATTGCAGCCCAGTTTGGAATCCCCGTTATGTAACATATGAACATTCACTTGAACGTATACAAGGAAAGTTTAACAAATACATCAAAAGTAAATGTGGATCACATTCGAACAGCTCGTTGATATATACCCCATTGCGTCATAGGAGAATTTTACACGACATGACTTTTCTGTTTGATTTATGTTCTGGCCATAATATTGATTGCCCCCGCTTAACACAATCTGTCTTAAATCTAAGAGTCCCAAATAAACGCACCAGACATACAACTTTGTTTCACATCCCTATCGTTAAAACAAACTACAAATCTAATTGTGTTACATTTCGTCTACCTATAACTTTTAATAAATTATTTTTGGATCTTGATATTTTCAATTGTTCCAAAAATGTTTTTCGAAATCAAGTACACAACTACCTAGCACATACAATTTAAGTTTATATTTTAATTTTAAATATTTATAGATTTTAATTTTATCCTATTTTAATTTTAATTATCTCAAGCTGGTGCCTGCGACTTCGTTTGCGTTAATTCAGATAATAAAGATTCACAGTTTTTCCCCGGTAAGTGATAGCGTGATAATATGCCTATATGATGACCCGACCTGTTAGTGATATTCATGAAAAATTTGGAGTAAATCTGTGTAGTACTTTTTGAGTTTAGCCTGGATTTGCATACAGACAA